>CANUEX010061071.1:0-13324 GCA_948099535.1 Jatropha multifida | reverse complement strand
AAAGGAAAAATAAACAACCATAGACTGTTGAAGTAATTTGTTTATGACAAGTGTTGAAGGTTTTACCTTGGAGGCCTGAATGTTGGCATGGTGTACTTTGCTTCCAGATTCACGTTTCAAAGAATCCTCTGATCATTTTTTAGTAAGAAACAAGAAAATAATCAGAAGCAACATTCATCGAAAATGGTAAATTAGGGTTTTTACGAGAGAAGAACTTACTGAGGACAAGAACAGGAGCCTGCATCTTTGTTTGTAGAAAAAATGACTGGAATAAAGAAGTTCAAAACCTTAATCGAAATCGAAATCTGCAACTCTTTCTAGTGTGCGCGCTATGGAGAATGCTCAACTTCCAGAGAGTTGTGTTGAGTTGCTGTTGCAGATCAATTTTCCTTTCTAGTTGCCTCCTTTAAGTCGAGTTTGCGAAGCTTTCAATTCTAACACAGAGGCACTATTTTGTTAATTCACTATCGAAGTTACTACTAACTAGGGCTATAAATGAATACGTGTGAGCGCTCTTTTTTTTTTCATAAATTGTGAATCGCAAGTTAAATGAATCATAAATAATACAAACAATTTTAAATGAAATAACACTATTTGAGAAAAAAAAATTAAAAATTGTGCAAATGGTCATTTGTGAAAAAAGAATCCTACTAATATAATGGATGTGTTCAGCAAATTTTTAGAGTTATAATTAGTCGAAATATTGAACGCTGTCTAAAAGTTATTCGGTAATATAATGTTTGGACTGAATTTTAAAAGTTAGAATAATTTTTTTTGAAAAATTAATTCATATAATGTTTAACTTTTAACATTTTATAAACACTACTCAAACAACTATACGTCAGTAAAACAATTAACAGCTATCAAAAAAACTAATTTTGTCGAACAAATCTAATACATTTACCTCTTTTTTATCAAATTTAACTATGTAATTAATTCACATAATTCATTTTTCTTAAAGCTACTGCAGGTAACTTTTTATTATTCTCATGGCCTAACCTATAAAAATACATTCATCTTTGCGAGCTGCAGTATCACTCTAAATTCACCTTCGTCCCTAAGCACTCACTCAGATGTATTGTCACCAAATTAAAAATTAATTAGATTTTTACAATTTTTTAATATTAAAGTGAGTTAATTTAACTCAAACCCTCTAAAATCATTGAAACCCAACATTTTAATACAAGAGGGCCTTCAATCATAGTGAATTAATGAGAAATAAATGCTTTTTCAAGAACAAGAACAAACCTAAATACATTTTCCAGGATCCATACGTAAATTCAAGTTAGAAATGGTAGTTATCAAGAAAATTAATTAAATAATCTGTAGCTAAGGACCGACCAAATATCAAATTGACTAAAAATTACTTTACCTATCATCATCCCAAGATTAACTTGCAAAATCAAAACAGCTTCAAGAATTCTGGCAATAACAACAATATCAACAATCTGATCCCTTTGTTGATTCGATCGTCCTAAAGCAACTACAACCAAGAATCTCATCTTCTCCTTTAAAATCCCTGAAGAAGGCTTTCTATTTTTTATACTAAAATCTAAACACAGCATATACCCTTCTCCATCGAACTTTTCTCAAGACTGTTTCTCCTCTTTTGACACATTATTGAAAACTCCTTGAGCGGGTAATGGCACCATTACACTATTTGCTAGTCCAGGCTTATCTTCTCCATTTGCTGTAGAACGGGAAGCTAAGAAATCAAAGAACATGGAATAGAATCATGAGAAAATAAGGGAATGAAGCTTGAAATAGAAATACCCAAAATAGAGAAAGAAAAAAAGAGTAAAAAACAGAGAGAGAGAGTTCTCGCCATTAAAGTTTTGTTAAAACGGTGAGCTTTGATGATTTTAAGGGCATGGGTTAATTTAACCTAAGATGGTTTAGATGGGACCTACTATAATAGTATTATATCGTAAAACCTTAGTTGATTTTTCACTTAAGATGATAATATATCTAAGTTACTAAATTGGAGTGTCCGAGGGACGAATATAGATTTAGAGTGATATACTGCAAGAGGTCATAAAAGTAAGAGTAATTTTGTAGCTTAGCGTATTATTATATTATTACGATAACATATACTTCTATATCTATCTAGGATTAATCGAAACGATCTACTAGCAATAGAATACACAATCCACTGTAAATTGAACGAAACTCACAAATGGGTTATAAAAGATTGCACGGAGGATAGCCATTGAGACTATATATGTGAATAAAAGAAAAAGGAAGGGGGAATAAGGGTTTTAATGGTATGGAACCATTTCAACAACTAAAGTAAAAACATTGATATGGAAACATAAGCAACGCTGTACTTGATGTTTTCTGAGATATGGATTTTGCAGACGAAGAGTGAGTGAATGAGCGAGTCAGACAAAAAGATAGTGAGTGAGTGATTTGGAAACTGAGGAATGCAATTCCAACAATGTCGTGTTGTATATAACGCAATAATACTTGCAATTTTTAGAATTTTCAATTTAGCCCCAAATGAAATATTCATTCCTAAGTTAATCCTTAGATTATTAGCCAAAATTTGCATTAAAGAAAGTTGAAGTTGAAAAATAGAGTTAAAAGCTCAACGTGACCAAGTCAATAAAATATACAGTTTGGCCATGTCAAAAGCAATAGCTTTGTTATCGAGAAAATTGAAAATTCAAATGAGCTGAATTTAATTATTTAGCCCATATAGATTTCAATCTTGGGTGTGGCCTGTGCATGGAACTGTATGGGAATAATAAGATGGCCCACTTTATCCAAGTTCCAACCCTAATTGATGAAAGAAGACTCACAATTAAAAAGAAATACAACACAATAAATTTCCTAGTTAAATAATATTTTTTTTCTAATTAGGTCAGCTAATTTTCTATTTGGATTCAAAGACACCCTACGAAATTCATGTTAAAAGGGATCACTATGATAATTATTTCATTATCGAATCTTGGATCTTAAGACATTGAGCATTCAAGTTTGTGTGGAGAATCAAGTAAGTCGCCTACGTTATTTGTTGACTAATTTTTATCTCTAAACTCTTAATTTTATTTTTACTTTTCTTTATTTGTATTGATTATGAAATTATTTTTCAAATTTAATTGAGTTTTATTTAATTACTATGTCGAACTAAACTCTCATATTAAGCATTTGATGAAGCTTAATTTCAATTTCAATTTATGATATTAGATTTATTTTTTCTTATTCAAAACATAATTTATTATTGAATTTAATATTTACAAATAATTTCTTTTCTAGATTGATTTATTTATTTAATTAATCACTATTGAAAGAATGATTTTTGATATAAAAAAAATAATAAATTACATAAAAATAATAACTTTATGCAAAAACTATATGAGTTGACTCATTGAGGATTTTAACGACTTTAGAATATAAATTCTTAAACAAACCATAAAACACAGTGATTTTATAAGTTGACATATCAGAAGGCAATATTTGTAGGTATTATTTACTCCCACTAATATGCTCCTCTTTTGGTTCAATAACATTGTTCTCTTTATTTTCAACTATTGTCTTTGGAAGGTCCGTTCCTCTATTTTTGAAAGTTTTTTTAAGAATCTTCTTAAATCTTTTTTCTTTTTTTGAAAAATGTTAATGCCAAAATAAAAAAAAGGGTCATCAGTAGGAAATCTTTTAACAGACAGCAAAGGTTTAGTTTTTTGAGGAACAACCAGAGCATTAAATGATTGGTAACCCTTGACCACTTGCTATTGTAATAAGCGACTATATACCAATTGCATATGTATATGCATATCTTCTTAAGTTCCATAATGAGAAAAATTAGAACTGAAAAATGTAGAGAGGATTACACAGGCAAACTCAAATCCATGTTCACAATTTAACACGTTGAAAAGCAGCTGAATTCATCAAATTATGCCCACTATAATCTCTTGTTGACATTATTGAATACAAGAACCTAAACAAAGCTGTTCAGATGACATTTGGTACCTATGCCCAGCCACCAAAAACATTTATGCTTTCATTATTGGCTCTTCCGTGCATTGTCTGCAATAACAAGAATAAATGGAATGACAATTCTACTTTGGTTTTACATTCTCATAATAGGAAAAATTGTGGCCATGCATCAGAATAGGTTCCGTCTTTCCTATCTCATGCCAAAGTTTGAAAGAAAAGGGATAAAACAAACCACAAAAACATAAGAAAAAAATAATTCAAATAACATTAACTTCTTGACCGAGTCTATATAATGAGCCCTATACAAATTCAATTTCAACGATTAAGACATGAAATTACTTATCCCTTCACATATTTTAGTCAAGTCCATGAAATTCCATTTCCCACTGATAAATATCAAACAAACATTAATTGTAATCCAATTGCAGACTAATCCCTTTTTTTTCTGTTGTGGGAGGGGGGAAGGGGGAACAAACTCATTGAACTTATCTAAGAAGAGCAACATGTGTTCATCTAAGAATAAGAAATAGTACCTAGTGTCCATTTCCATGGTCATCATGACCCTCCCAAGGATGCCTCCAACCCTAGAAGACAGAACACAAATTTGAATTTTTGGTGTAGAAAATGAATCATTTATATCAAGGCTAAACTATGGAATCAATTCTCACCAATACTACAGGACCATCTTGCTTAGCTCTGTAAAAAACCCAAAACCTGAAACAAAATATTATAACAATCTCCATTCAGTATATTAGAAATGAACAAAATTAATGATATCATACGTCTAGCAGTTGAAGACCATAGACGCACCATTACAAAAATAAAGTTAATGTATGCAAAGGTGAAAGGCCCTCCAGAATCCAATTTAAATTTCATGCATTCATTTAGCATCATTGCACCCGCTAAGTGGCTTCCTTGGATCTGTAATCCAATTATGTACTATAAAAGCTTTTTTTTTTTTAATCTTTAATCCAATAGAATTAAATCATGGATTTAACAGAATTATCAATCCTAAACAATACAAGCTAAGATTATCCAGATGAATCGTGAGAACCCTAAAAATGAAGTTTTTACCTATCAATGTCACTCGTTCAGATCAATAGAATATCTTTGAAATCAAACACTCATTTTCCAAGTATAATGATAGAGATAAATTGATTCAATAAAATAACTCGACTAAACTCAACAAGAAGCAAATCGATAATCAATATGTAGAAACTCAAATCATAAATAATGTGGATGGTAACCAAAAAAAAAAAAACTAGGGTACGAAGAGAAAGGGAACGAGAAAGATAATGGGCAAGGACATACCACATGATGGCACATAAGCCCTTTCCGGTGACTGTATGCCATCGCTTTGGCTGATGTATAGTGACTCCTTTGTAAGTGTAGCCATGTCCATGTCCTCCTGCCATATCTATTTGTATCTCCTGCAAGAATTCCCAATTCAGAAATGGTCGATCGGGGGTGCGATTGGCAGCGGGGCGAGTACCCGCAAAAAATAGACTACCCAATCCGAATCCGTTAAGAATTTTAGGACCGAAATCCGTCCCGAATCCATTAAGGAATAAACCAAAAATACCCAAACTCGTCCCAAATCTCTTTAGAAATACTTGCATACTACCCGAATCCACATAAATACCCATTTTAATCACATTTATTCAATCCATCTAACTCGAACCCGCAAGAAACCCAGATCAGAACCCGAAGTGCAATAAAAAAATACATTAAAATTCAACTTCAAAATAATAAAACAACTTAAACCTGTAAGATTCGAAATAATAAAACAAATTAACCTATAATATTCTCAATCAACAGTACATAGTAATGTAAAAATAAAACAAAAGAATTGAAATTTAAACCAATATCTCAATTCTCATTAAACAATTTGACAATCAAACATCAATGTAATTTAAAACTAAAAGAAACGGCAATTTACAATATCAAATCAACTAGTTAGTTAGGCTAAGCTAATTTTAACAAATTTGCAAATTAAACTAGCAAATTCAAAGCCTATCAATATGACTAAAAAGATTATATGTTTAGACATCTATTAGGATTCAATATATATCATATTTAAATAGAAAAAGAAAACCAATAAAGATGTAATTTAAAACTAAAAGAAAAGGCAATTTACAATATCAAATCAACTAGTTAGTTAGGCTAAGCTAATTTGAACAAGTTTGCAAATTAACAAACAAATTCAAAGTCTACCAAAATGACTAAAAAGATTATATGTTTAATCTATCAAGTCAGCCACATATGCTTCTCTAAAAGAAAAATATAGCCCTACAAAAAGAAAAAAAAAATTTCAGGAACAAATTCAGCTTATTAACGTGTTTTGCTTTCATATTTTGTACAAACAGATTCCTTTGTTTATATGTGAACAAATTTAGGTATTGACCCTTTTATTTATTTTTTTTCTTTTATTATTTTATATTCTTAAGGTATTCACATCAGAATCAGCAACTATAACAATTCCGTAATCTAAAATCCCTTGTATAATGGCCATTCATAAATTGGTACAACTATAACATTCTCAAGACTAGGGTTGGCAGCGGGGTGGGTACCCGCAAAAAGCAAGCTACTCAAATCCGAACCTGTTAACAATTAAACTACCCGAATCTGTCCCGAATCTATTAAGGAATAAACCAAATCTGTCCCAAATCCATTTACAGATACCCGAATCCGCATAAATGCCCGTTCAATCACATTTATTCAATCCATCAAACCAGAATCGGCAACTATATCAATTCTGCAAATCTAAAATCCCTTGTATAATGATCATTCGTAAATTGGTACAATTATAACATTCTCAAGACATCAACAAATTAGATCTTTTGTGCATGCTGAGGTGGCTCTTTCTTCAAAAACTGAGTGTACAGTATTGAAGCATGGACATTTATCTTAATTGAGAATAATTTGAGAGAAAAAGGCTGAAAAAAATTTGTAGAAAAACTTTAAATCAAAATTATTAATTGCAAAAAATTGAGAAAATTATCTTTAATATTTCAACACTCATTTAAGATTGCCTCTTCGATTCTTCTCTCAGATTGCCACTTATCATAACTTATCATATACTCTCCCTCCCCATGATCTCACCCCCTCCTTTGCTGTTGCATCGCCATCTCCAACCAACCAACGACGAATCTCGACATCTCACATCTTAGGCCACCTAACTTCACTTTGCGATCATATTTCGCTGCTGCAGCTTTTTATTCGTCCCAACAGTTGTGAAATAGAGAAAGCAGAAGTGGGCTGTCGAATACCATTGGAACTTTCCGATCATAATTCGCTGCTGTAGCTTTTTTATTCGTCCCAAGAGTTGTGAAATAGAGAGAGACAGAAGTAGGCAGTCGAATTTTATTTGAATTTTCAGTGATTTTCATCAATAAAATTTGAGGTTCAAACTCCTACTTTGTGCATGATTTACATTTGGTTAGTTTTGCAGTTTTATATAAATATAATATAAAATGATGATTTGGTTAATTATGTTTTGAATAGATCCAAACTCATAATTTAAAAACTCTAAAGATGAATTGGATACTTAAAATATACCAAGTTCTTTCCATTGAAAGGTTTTAGCTTCAAATCAATTGCTTGACAAATCATCTTTGACTTTATATGTTTCTCTGAGTATGTGTTTTTGCTTGCCTTCTGTTTCTTAGACTTTCATTAATAAGTTCATGGCAAAATTGATACGAGAAACAGGTTTACAATTAAAGCAAATAAACAAATGGAACATCAATCAGGGAAAGACGAATTCACGTAGAAATCCTTCAACTTCATCTGTATTGAAAAGGAAATGCAAAAGGTATATTTTGATTGAAGCAGATTTGTATTGCTTAGAATTTCATTGAAAAATTTATGCGATTGTAATAGATTTGTGACCTTAGCAAAATTAATCATTTGTTTCTTATGTCTAAAACTAATTATTTTTATGCACAAATGAATTAATTTTAACCCGTTATCCAGGATTTAGGCAGCCTAACAACCAAAGTTCAAAATTTGCAGCATTGGAGTATGTGGACTTCAAAAGTTATATAGTCCAATTTGCAGTTATTGGTGTTTTTATCAGTAGTCTTCAAAGTTTTAATTGTTTAGAAGTTTTGTTGGTTTATTTTTCTGCCCTTTTTAACTGATTTATATTCATAATTAAATTGATATTTATTGGATTAGTCAACATCTTTCCTTTTTTTGCTATAAAACATGATGAATTGAGTTATCTACAGAAATAGATCCAAACTCATAATTTAAAAACTCTAAAGATGAATTTGATACCTCAAATATACCAAGTCGTTTCAATTGAAAGGTTTTAGCTTCAAATCTCTTTGCCCTTATGTGTTTTCTCTGAGTATGTATTATTTTCTTGCCTTTTATTTCTTAGAATTTCATTGACAAGTTTAAGGTAACATTTGTACAAGAAACAAGTTTACAGTTACAGCAGATAAATAATTGATTCATTAATTAGAAAAAGAGTTGTTAATGCTATTTAAGAATTCTCATTAACCTTAATTTGAAAAGGAGTGATGCAGGTAATCTTGCAATGTTTATTCAGAAATTTGAAAATTCTAAGAGATTATATTACTGAAACTGAATTAGATGATATTGAAAAACCTATAATTCCCTTAACTTATATATATATATATATATGTAATGATAATGATATGATTTACTTTAATAATTAGGTAATGACTAATGACAATATCAGCTGCATTTTGCAACACAGGACACTAGCAGTATTTTTTCGGAGTATGTGTTTTTCCATGCTTTTTATTATTTCTTATAATTTCATTGACAAGTTTATGCTTGTGTAATAATTTGTTGAAATTAATCATTTCCTTCGTATGTGTAAAACCAATTAGTTTTAGGTACAAATGAATTAATTTTATCCAATTCTCCAGTATGTAGGCAGGTCGGCAACCAAAGTTCGGAATCTGCAACATTGGAGTACATGGACTTCAAAAGTTATATAGTCCAATTTGTTGTTCTTTGTGTTTTTCCTTTTTCAGTAGTCCAAGGAAAATATTGTTAAGCAAACGAGGGATATTAGAAGAGCTCTTTTAGAAGCAAATCTAAGTGTAGATTTAGCAATATTAATCATTAGTTAAAAAATGGAATGATAAGAATGCTTTGATGACAGGTGAACCTTAAGTTTAAAAGTAACAAAAAAAATTGTTGTTCTTTTATGGTATTAATTTGATGATACTTCACTTCTTATGTTGGTAAGTAAAGATTTGCGCTCTGTTGGACGTGATAAACTATATTAGTTGTATTTTTAAAGAAGTAATGAATCAGAGGACTCTTTTAGTAAATATGAGTTAGCAATTTTAACAGTACATGTCTATATTGTCTGTGAAAAGCTTGCTGATAGTGTTTTGTTGGCTGCAGAAGGTGTGTACCTCCATATTACTAAGAGCAAGTACAAGATACTTTACATGGTATTTTACTGATATAAAAACAAGTGTATGAGTTTTGAATTCGGTAGCGCTTAGTGCATGTTATTATAGTAGCAGTGTATCTTTAGTGCTCTAGGAAAATGTTTTAGACTCCAGGATGTAGTAATAATACTAATAGTAATGTTGTTTCTTGTCTAATAATAATGTTTCTTGACTCTACCATTAGAAGCTGCCAATTTTTTTCATGCAATCATGTTAAAAGAAATTTTGTTGTTGTAATTCCTATATCCGAAAGGATTTGGATTGAGGAGGTGTCTTCCTATATCCTTCGGCTTTGTTGGGTTCTTTGAATTTAGGATAGTCATACTCCTTTTTTATTCTATAATAATAATAATAATAATAATACAACACTATCTATTATTCATTCCTTGATTATGTTTATACCAATATTCAATTTAATACTCAATTATGTTCAAATAACATTTTACCTCTCCTTAAATAGCTAGCTATTTCATTTATATATAAATTTTAGAAATGCAGTCTTATACACAAAACTTAATAAATTGAAGGATCTATAAAGAATTCAGCCATTTCGACACTAAAAATTAGTTATTTAAAGCTTGCATGTAATTCACCAATTTCCATTTTAGAGTAGAAAGCACACTGATTACTGTTATTGGGAAAAATAGTAGGATAAACTCTTTCCAAAAAGGTTACTCACATTTATCTATGAAACTAAAATCTATATAAAAAAGAAATAACAACCAACTAACCAAATTGCAGTGGAAATGATTTATGAATAAAATTTAAAATTTCACATTATAATTAAGCCAAAAAGAAGGTACAACAGCTACACAAATTAAAATAAATTTGATTTCTTAACAATTTACCTAGTATACATATCTTATACTTCAAATCATTATGTATAAATATTAGAACCGCGCGAAGCGCGGGAGAGTCTGCCTAGTTAGGAGTAAAAGCAAATCATCATCATATCAACAAATAATACATACAGAAACCCAGAAACGAAAAAAAATAAAAAACAAACATATCTCTCCCTGCTGAACCCACAAATTAATTCAACAATATGTTCAACAATTCCTCATTTTTTTGTCTGTTTATATGTATTTATATATAAAAAGAAAAAGAAAAAGGAAAAAGCAAAAAGAAAATTGAGAACGAAACAAAAAAAATCAAGAACAAACCTGGCTCTTGTACGCTTGAAGAGTACGACTGCCGCGGAGTCGACGGTCAAGAACGAAAGCGACGGGAGTTACAAAGAAAGACTGCGGCTGTAGAAGGAGAAAACGAGAGCGGCGCAGGTGAAGGTAGGGAGAGGAGAAACGCTGGACTTCGAGAGATTTCAGAGATCTTTGTTTGTGTTGATAAGATGCAAACCTAAGCTCAAAACGACGTAGTTTTATTTGTGGGCGTATTTAAACCTCCCACAACAAAACTACGTCGTTTTGATGTTAAAATAGTTCTTCTTCTTCTTAGCATTCTATTCAATTAATAATTTTTTTAATTGTTAATAAATTCATAATTATCAAATTAAAAAAATTCAATTAAATTTTAATTATAAATAAAATTATATTATAGTCTAATAATATTTTATTGATTAATAAAAGTTTAAAAATATAAATAACTACAATAATAAATAACATATGTGCGTGTGCGCACATACGTATATTACTTTGTTAAAAATGTTTCAATAGCTTAGTGGCAAGGTTATTTATTTAATTCAACACAGGAGTGAGGCTTCGTTAGTTTGGAATTTCTATACTAAATTTGAATCAATTATTAAATTTTCTAATATTTCATGAGATTTACTTAATTAAAATACATTCTAGTGTTTGACTATTTACCCATATACAGTTTTTGAGAATCGGATTAGTTAGTGAACCGGTGAAAATAAAGGTTAATTGAACTGGAGGGTTTAACCGGATTTAATACTGTTCAACTGAATTTTTATATATAATATTTTTAAATATATTTATTAAATAAAATTGAAAGTATAAGATAAAAAAATTTTGATATCCAATAAAAAAATATTTTCAAATTTGGCTTTTATAAGAAAAAAAATATAAAAATAAGTATATAATTTTAAACAAAAAGAACAAAATATTACTAAATTGAATACTAAAAAAATCAATTAATTACAATAAAATAAAATATTATGTTTTACATTTATATTTAAAGTTGAAAATTTTAATTATTTTAATTAATATAATAAGGCAAACTAGCTATTATGGAGCTCTTTATAGATATTAGGAGGGGTAATTTGAAAATTTCACAAAACTGTTTAAAAAAAAAATCTGTTGGAACCGCTGGTTCTAACTGTCTAAAATAAAATTCAAAATTTGCTTGGAACTGATGGTTCGAACTAGCAGTTTCAACTGACGGGAAAAACTGTTGGTTCCGGATGATTCCAACCAGTTCTTGAAATCACCAGCTCACAGTTCAAAAAATGGTGGAACCAGAATCAAACCGTAGGCCATTGATTTTGATTTCGATTCGGATCGAATCCGGTCCGATTTCCACTGGTTCCGAACCGACAGTCCTGATTTCAGAACCGTAATATGGCCACGTCTAATTGGATCACGATAATACATCCCCTTAGATGAGTTCTTGGTTTATTCCTTTTTCCCTGAAGATCCTCTCAAATCCTATGACTCCATCAATCAAGTCATATAGGCTCTGAACCTTCGGCCTTCAGAATCATTCATGATCATCGTGTTAATCCATGTTGAACGAGGCCAATGAATTCAGGTTTAGTGATTTAGTCTGTGCACAATGTTTCCCTGAAGCGTTGTACATACTTATCCACCGACTCCCAGATTTTTAAAGCACTCAACCAAAGTCCACCAATGTAATTTGAGGTTGATGCTGATGATACCATGTAAAATTGGTCCTCCCAACTGTCAAATTAACTCTTAACTATGAACTACCGCATCATTGTTTCCATCTGTCTGATATAGTCATTGTATATAAAACCATTTGATACCAAAGTGAAACAAGATTGGCCCCCTGAAAACACTGGAGGTAGTAGTGGCTGAAAATCCCTAATCAATTATTCACTCTTCTCCAAGTTCTACTTAACGGAATTGATTGATTCTTCTTCAATCTCCGTTTGCTGGACCAGATTCATACGAGTGCTTTCGGGTGGATCCTGAGAGTCATCCTTTGTAGTCTTTTTGTCATTCAAATTAAGAGGCTTATCTAGAATGTTTATGCACTAGTATAGTATCTTCCACTAAATCGGGCCGTGTCCGGCTAATCAACGGAGAATACAATCATTTCTGAGAAAAACAACGGGTTGGCTAGGGCTTTCGATTAAAAGGATTTTCTTATCTTCGTTGGCGATATGATGTGTAGAGAGCGTTTTGGTTTCTCATAAATCGTGCAATGGAGAATTTTTCGTTTCCTGAACCTGAACCTCAACCATCCCTTGACAGGCCTGCATATAGAGAGACGTTCAAATCAAGTGATGGCTAAATTCAGTTTTATCAGTTCAAATTTTGGACCACCCTAGCCTCGAGTTCACCCTTTATCATCAGAAAGGAATCCCACTTCTAACAAGGGAACTCTCTGGAGGACCCCAGAATAAAGAGGGCCATGTTCATAGATAAACCAGTATTGACACAGGAAGCTGACAGCCTAATGCACACGAAAGAAAACCCAGAATCTGGTTTAAGTACAAGTCCTGATCGAATGCTAGCTAACTATAATCAGAAAAGTGCACAAAATTTTAAACAGTGATACTTGAATCACAACTATAGAAAATTGTTTAACACTATCACCAGGGGAATAAAAATACTGCCTTCTTCCACAAATACTTCAACCAAAAAATCTTCAGTCAGGAAGAATCTGCTCACCGTCTGCATCTGCTTCTGTCTCAATGTTAGGCTTGCCAGCTTGCCCTGCTCCTGGGGCCTGTTTCTTCTTGATCCCACTTACAATGTCGTCGATTCTCAGAAGCATGGAAG
>CANUEX010061035.1:0-31413 GCA_948099535.1 Jatropha multifida | reverse complement strand
AATAAAATGGGCCAACTTGTAGAATATTTTCATATAAGTGTGGTGTTGAAATCAGAGATTAGGCTTACTACGGGCCTCGGGGGCCTTAAGCTTACCCAGGTCCTAGTGCCGGTCCGGCCCATGGAAATGGGTCGTGACACTATTATTTGAGTTTTAATAGAAAATGATTGGAATTTTTGAGTCTATCAAAAGAATATTACTAAATGAAATTCTGTTTATAGTCACTGATAGTTTTGAAAAGAGATATGAATTTATTTTCAAATATATAAATTTAGCACTACTAAGCAATTTTCTTTAACGATAATGTTTTCTGTACTATCGCAGGGAAATGAAAGGAGAAACCAGAAGCTGTATTTATAGTTTTTGATTATAATGTTTTATTTGGAACTATTGTATGATGTATAATATAACATTGATAGAACAGTCATTTAATTGAGCAGATGTATAAGGAGTGTTACTTATAATACAACTTATGATTTTGTAAATATATGTTTATAACTACATTTATTATGGTTTTCTTAATTATATAAAAAAAATGGGAATGATCCAGTATGTAACTGCATTTCATGGGACTTATGGGTTATGAAAATATTCATGATTTGTAAATACATTCGTTTGAGTAATTTTATTGATTTAAATAGTTTATTTTATTTAACAGAAATTATACTTTATGTAATTGTTAATTATTAATAAGGCACTTGCCTTATATTATTTGTAAAAAATCAAAGAAAGTTTCTGATTTTATTTTAATTAATACATTTTATTTGTTATTATTAGTTATATTTTATTTGAATAACTTCATTGTATTCGATATTATAAATTGTAAATGAGCAAAAAAAAAATTTTAAGTCCCTTGTAGTGTACTTAGTAGATATTTACAATCGTTTAGTACTTATTAAGTATATTACAAGTGATATGTCATATTTTGCAGTGGGGTAGGATGTAACATTATGTATGGTGATATTTGGAGTGTTGTCAAAAGTCAACATCTTGAGCAATATATGAGGACTTTTATCTTGAGCCAAATGTTTTCGATGTAAAAAAAAAGAAGACAAAAAAGAGAGGAACCGTTCAAATGACACCACTATTTGAATACAGAAAGAGGAACATTCCAAACATTTGGCTATAAGATAAAAGTCTATTTTGATTCATGTAAATTCTCAAAAGTCTTTCTCCAATCTATATTTTGAATAATCACAACTGAATAACGGTAGAATACGACATTAGTTGCATTTCATGATATTATTTTGTGTGATCATATTTTTCGTGTGACATTCCATAAACATGCATACATACATCACATCATATGACTAACCTCCATTTTATGCAGTAATGATAGCACCTCATAAAAAGAAAGCGCTGAAAGTAGGCAGTCAATTGAGGTCAGAAAATCGCTCAATTAGAATTGAAGAACCTTCAACTCCTTCTGATCCACTTGGTGTGATCTCTTCTAGTTCGTCGAGCTCCCGCTTTGAGATTGGATGTTCTCCTATTCAAATAGAACTAGACTCTACTTCTTCTTATAAAATGGCTAAATCCAGCATTCCCACTATTGAAGTAGAAAAGATGATTGAGAGAACAGTGGCAGCTAGCCTTGAAGAACTCACAAGATCCAATAAGGGAAAAGATAAGGTGGTAATCGAAGATGCTGAAGAAGCTAATAATGATTCTACAAAAGAAGAACAAGTTGATGACACTTGGTAAGATGAGGAGTTTTTCAAGAAGATACCTGCCAGGCAGACTAAACCTAAGCCGATTGTCCCAGAAAAACTTGAGAAGCTTGGTAAGAAGCTGAAAAAACTACATGCTTTCATGAGGTCTAGAGGCATAGATCAATATATGGATTTGGATAACGATGAGGACGAAGAACTTGAATTAAGGCAGACAATTCCAATTATTTACAAGATGCCAAAAGTAGCAAAGTACGATGGGATTGGTGATTCGAAGATACATCTCCTGCAATACAAGTCAATCATGGAGTTGGTGGGACTGCCATCAAAGGAAATTCTGAAGATGTTCCCAATCTCTCTAATAGGATCTGCTCAAACTTAGTACTACAACTTGGATAGGAAATTTAGAAGAGATTGGGGGGAACTAACTAACATATTTCTCAAGGAGTATGCCTATAATCTTCAGATAAACATCAAACTGAGGGATCTAGAAGCAACTGTACAGAAGCATGATGAATCCTTCACAAACAACATGGCTAGGTGGAGAGCCAAAGTCTCTCAAATGAAGAATAGGCCAGATACCAAAGAGCAGATAAAGACTTTATCAAGGGGACCTTGCTGACATTCTATGAGAAGATGTATTATATGCCACTAACTGAGTTCTCTCAGGTCTACGAAGTGGGAAGTGCCATCGAAGACAAAATTAGACAAGACTAGAGGTATAGGGATCGAGCTGGGAATTTCATTAAGTTTGGGTTTCAAGGATCCAGTCAGCCAGTTAAAGCTCCAAATACCAACATGAATACAACAACTGCTGCCTTGGAGTTGAAAGCCACTAATGTGCCACAATGGATGAATTTTGATCCTAATAGGAGGACTAATGCACCTCCTAGTCTCCAAAACATGCTACCTCTTGAAGATTTGTATATGATCGAATCTGGAAGAACTTATGTAGAAGTACTGGCTAAATTTGAGGTAGAAGAAGAAGGAAAAAAGAGGAACAAGAAAAGCGACAAGCTATTAAGGTGTAGAAAGAGGAGGATGATAAAAAGAAAATAAATACAACAAGGAAGAAGAGGACCCTACTAAGCAGTAAGGACCTGCATGGAAAAGCTTTGAAGAAGCCAAACACCTTGCCGACGTGTGTTTCTATTATTGAATTTGTTTGTGATGAACTATTAAACATTATGCAATGTAATGAAATTCAATTTTCCTTGCTTTTTTGATGTTTCTCCTGATATTTGCATTCATCAAGTAGAAAAACACATGCGCATATTTGGCATTAATCTATCATACATGCTTAATTTTAATATAAACACAAAACAAAATCCTTCGAATTTGTTAATTAGGCCCAGCCTAACGCAAGAGGTAAATGTGAAATTTTGAAGTCTACTCAAACAAAGTAGAAGCTTCTGCATGGAGTTATACTAGGGACAACAGGTCCACAACCTAATGTGCAATGCCTTGATATCCTAGGGAGCAAAATAATGTGACAAAAAAGGATTGAAAATGAAACAAGCTAAAGGGGAAGTAGCAAAAGATTGCCATTGGATTTTAAATACCAGTTGTTCTTTATTCCGATCAACTACCCAACTTCACTTCAAGTCCCCACGAAAAATGGACAAGGCAGATATGTGTGCAGATTATAGAACTTTGAACAAAGCATCAACGGTGGATGATCAACTATAGGTCTTTAATATCCACTAGTAAATGACCAAAATAATACATCTTCAATCAGCTACCAGAGATAGCAAATGAGCCTTATAATGTTTGACGTTACAATTCATAGCCTTAAACAGATAGCAATACAAGAAAAGGTCAAGTGATGTTTTGACGAGAGGTATATCGATGAAGGAAGCTGAGAATATTTTGGAATTGATCTACACAAAGGTTTTAAGTGTCCGCACAAGCAAAGGAAACTCTACATCAGGATCCTTTTGGCAATTAATAAAGAGAGATCATATTTCTCCTATAAAAAATCGATGACAACAGGTTACTTCTCAAGGTGTGATTGGGAAAAATTCTTCGAAGGGTATCAACGCCAATGGATGGCTGAGTCTCCTTCGCATGCTTGAGATCCCTCATTGTTTAGTGACAAATAACATAGTTTCACCTCGATCAAAAGAGGAAATGCCATTAGTGAAATATGGAATTCAACACCATTAATCGGCATTAAGTCATGTACAAGAAAATGGAGAAGTGAAAATTGTAAACGAAAAGGTAAGAAGAAAAATAATAGAAAAAAAGAAGAGAAAAACAGAAAGAGAAAAGAAAAAAAAAGAAATAAAAAAGAAATGAAAAAGAAAAAGGAGAAAAGAAGATGAAGAAGAAAATAAAAGAAAAACAAGATTTTGGTAAAAATGGCTGAGAATCCTTCTGTTTGAGTTATTAGATTGCAACATGAGATATTAAACCACAGTCAAATCTGTGAATGGAGCAATTCCCTAATTTTCAATATATGGGTCAAAAACCACAACACCATCTGAAATGGAAGTGCAATCCTTGCACATAGTGATGGAATCTGAAATTTTGGAATATCAATGGGTGGGAGAAGCATGATCAAGAGCTGGCATTCTTAGGTAGGAAAAGGCAAAGGCTTCATTCTCAGTTCATGGACCAAAGAGGAAGATTGCCAGACACTTCAACAAGAGAGCAAGGACAAAGCTGCTGAAGTTAAAAATCTGATTCTGAAACATATGAGGTTGAATGCTCACAATCCAAGGGAGAATTTTGAGCCTAAATTGGGAATACCCACTCTTGATCAAAAAGATATTTTCAAGAAGCACAGTGAAGTTATCAGACATAGAAGGCGATGAGTTCACCAAATCGATTAGTGTGGATAGGCTGAAGATATTCTATGTGTAACTTGAAACATTATGGCCAAGCCCATTAATAAATTCCCCTTTTGTGTTCTTATTAACTTTAAAGCGTGGCATGATGAGTTTGTGTTAATATGCAAATGTCGTGAATTTACTTTAATGAAATGAAATATTAGAAAATATATTAAGCATCTCAAGTAATAAAATGATTCTTTCATAGGTGTATACATTCATATAATTGCACTTTTCTAACACATTTCATCAAAAAATAGGACAGTGACATTTACATGCCAAATTCTAGTAGAAATCTAGCTGTCAGCAAATCAGCCAACTCTGAGTTTGCACCGACTCTAGAATAAGCCTACAGCCAGGAAAGGTATAAGTCAAAAGAATAGGTATTAACCACGACAAAGATGGGTATAGTCATGCGATTAAGCCAAGTGGAAATAAAGTGAGACAAAAATCGTCGGGTAATCGCCTGTAATCAGGGAGAATTTGGCAATGAGCATATTATTGTGTAACTCGGCAGGGATAATAAGCCACAGCCATGGTCAAGCCACACAAGGGCAAACAAGGCATATAAGAGGAGACAGTAACACGTTCTAAATGCCACCATGGACAAATCCATCTAATTCCTTCAGTAGTGAGATCTTGGAGTATGATAGTCTAATCTTGAAGGGTCACTCCAGCCAAGCGCCATTGACGATGGACATGGACTCATTGTCTACAATTGGGTATTAAATGGTTTGGTGGTGGAATCATCACCTGTAACTTCCCAAAAGACCACAACTGCAGATGCATAAATAAAAAAAAAGAAAGGAAAAAAGGCTCGTTAAGTCAAAAACCCACAAGGGTAGCTTAAGCAAAAGTTAGAGCATAAAAGAAAAGGCTCATTAAGTTGAAAGCCCGCAAAGGTGGCTTAAGCAAAAGATAGAGCACAAAAAAGGGGGCTTGTTAAGTCGAAAATCCGCAAGGGCAGCTTAAGCAAAAGTTAGAGCATACAAAACAAAAAAAAATAATAAAAGAAAATGCATCTCCCTGTAGTAAAAGTGGGCTTCCCATCGGACCAATCACCTAAGTGGGATCTCAGACGCATTCCCCTAGCCAGGTGAGTGTTTCAGCAAGGATAAGAGGAAACAGCGTAAAGTGCCTAGCCATCTATGCAACTATAGGTACCAACCTAAAGCTACTATATCCGTCAATACTGCTAAGTAACAAGTATTGACTGAGAACACAAAAACATACAAGTGGAGGCCAGAATAGGCTAGCACTGTCCATAGTCATTGCACTGTCAACAAGGGGTCCCAGGGGCACAACATCAACTCCAGGCTCATATGTAGGAAGTTCATAGACTTATGAAGCAGGATCCATATTCAACTAGGGCAAAGCCCGGATCTCTCCAAATTTTGGCCGTTTGTCCAAAATAATGTTGAATTCTTCAAACAAAGGATAGATCTAAAAAAAGTCATTATGGTGAAATAGATTGTCAGAAGGATCAAAGTGGTTGATTAGCCATTGCATCAATCCAGGTTGGATCTGAATGTTTCGATAATAACTTAGACCCTTAAGTTCAAAAGGGGATAGCAGCTCCCAATCGTCACGGCTAAAAATTCAAAACAATGCTTCAAATGCAGATACCAAGGATTGATCCATGGAAAATGAAAAAGTGAGAAGTTTGGAATTTTTGCTATGAGAGAGGGCTTATGAAGCACAACGAATATATCATGGGTCTTTATAGCGCAAGAATGAGAAGGCAAGATGATGGCTGAGAGTCACTTTACCTTTAGCTAGCTGCCAATTCAATCATGATATTCTTGAAACAATGTAATAAACAACTGTAATGATGCTAATGCAATCATTTCAATTATGACATGAAAAGAAGATTATCTCTTTACAAGGATATTCCCAAAACTCAGCCTACGACACAAAAGTAAAAGGAAAAACAATAGCAAACAACTTAAGGAACTTCAGACTCCATTTACTCTGTGTCCTTCTACCATTGGATTCCCTTGAGTCCTCGTTGTTGGTTTCCTCGACCTCTTCAATCATCATATATCAGTGCATGACACCTTGGCCAACACGCTTGCCTCATGACGCCTCTGGATCACGACTAATAGCAAGCCTTGCACCAACCCTTTGCATGCATATAGAAACATAAATAAACGCATTTCATGCATACATGGCATATGCAAAGCATATTTTTATGTTTTTTTAGGTTTACAATGACATGCTCGACCAAGAGCTTTGCCACCCCAATTAGAGTTGTGCGACCATTTGCAACTGGCTCATCTTTCGAAATTTTTTTCATGAATAAAGGGAAGACGATAGGCATTCATCGCACTACAATCAGTCTCAAAGGATAAAGTGAGATCAAAGCCCACCATAAAAAGCATTTCAGAGTAACTTGGATCAGGCCTAAGATAGGCAACAATTGAAGAGTAAACTGGGGCAAAGCCTACCAACAAAACGCAATTCAAAGTAAACTGGGGCAAGCCCACAATAACAAAAGATAGAAAAATAAACTGGGGTGAAGCCCATGATGAAAAGCCATTAAGAGCAAGATAGAGCAAGCTCCAAAATAAGCAACAGTTGAAGAATAAACTGGGGCAAAGCTCGTGATGAAAAAATCAGAATAAAGTCGAGTGAGGACAAGTAATAAGAGGCCATAGAAGAACAAATTGGGGTGAGCCCCACAAAAAGAAGAAATCAGAAGAGAGCTTGTGAAGAGGATTAGTCAAGAACAAATAGGACAAGCCCACAATAAGACACAATAAGAAGAATAAAACTAGGGCAAAGCCCACAACATGAAGAAGTTCAGACTGGAGGCAAAGCCAACAGTAAGGATCAAAAGAATGAACTGGGGAAAACCCCATGAGAAGAATGTCCAGGAATGAACAGAGGCAAAGCCCGAAACATGCAACAAAAGAAGAATAAAACTGGGGCAAAGCCTACAATAAAAAAGTTCAGAATGGAGATGTTTTGCAAAGGACTCATGAATAAGTAATAAGGTTATTTGTAAAAGAATGATTTTGATTTGGGCTCTACTATACACGATTGAAATGTAGAAAGATGAGATTTATTTCGATACGTGAGCATGCTCGGCTTATCAGGCCATTCTGTTATGTGAAAGCTATGATCATACGCTAGGCTCTAGATGCCTTATGAAGAAGCGGATGCGCTTATTATTATGTGTGGTGCTTTCACAGGCCATTAGGGGCTCTTTCATAGGCCTCGTTTCTGTTATTCTGATATTTTGAAATCAAATCTATTTATATTTCTTTTTGTATATGTATGAGCCTTGAACTAAGAATAAATTCTGTTATGTTTTGTTATAAAAGAAAATGGAAATATATTTGTATTTGTGGGATTTTTCTTACATTTGTCAAATTATAAATTAATTTTTAAGAATGAACTTCTTTATGACTTTCAAAATATTTTAATTTAACTTGTACGTCTTTGGCATTTATTTTATATTTGATTTAAGTATTTAAAGTTATATTTTAAGTTTATTGCTTAAACAACCTCATTTATGTTATTTTTAAATTATTTATCATAACTGAGTTTTGTACTCAGCACGTCGATTTTTGTCACGCGCAGGTTAAGAGCGGTGTATGTTGTATGAAGACCGGAGGCTTAGCATCAAAAGAGAGATTTTATTTGGGGTAGGACATGTGTAGGATACATTATGACTTGTATTAAAATATTATAAGAGATTGAGTTGTATACATTAAGTTGTAAATTAATGAAGTATGTAAGTAATTAAAAAAGGAATAAAGCTCATTTTAGCCCATAAACTTGTTACCTAAGAATTAAAAGGTCAGATTTGACCTTTATGTCCAAATTTCACAGAAACTCTTCCAATTTCAGCCTAAATTATCCCATTTTATACTCAGTCAAAACGCATGATTCTCAAATTCAAAGAAAGCAAGTGATAATTGCTAACATGAATTTATTTTCAATAGCAATACAATAAAAATTAAAATTTTTTTTTAAATCAGTTTGTCCTTTTAGTATATGTGAAGGATATCTATATAGTCTTGCCTCTAACATTAAGGCTGTGGTGATAATTGTTGGAGCAAGAATACTAGTTTCTGTAGAAATTCTGTTAGTTCAACCTCTTCTCCTTTTGAAGTTTCTGCAAAAATTCTTGTGATCTAATTCTAGTTCACTATTCTTGTGATCTCGAACGCTAGAGTGGGAAGTTTTTGAGGATTTTTCTATTTCGATGGGATTCAGGGATAACACATGCACATATCCCATTCATAATGTTACCGTTAAAACCATTCTTTTTTCTTTTTTTATAATTTGTTTGATTGTGTGTAATTTACACGTTAGAATCTTGCAGCAAGTGGGTGATTTGAGCTGAATTTGACAAACTTACTGTGTAATTTAGACATAAAGGTCAAATTTGACCTTTTAATTCCTAAGTAACAAGTTCAGGGGTTAAAATGAGCTTTATTCCAATTAAGAAATATCATTTTTATATGAATTCTAAAAGCATGATTATTAGTAATTGATTATGAGAACGGATGACTTCATAAGGTGATAGTACCTAAGATTGCTTCATGTGAATATTTAGAAGTGTTGCATATCCTATTTATGTTTTTTGGAGTATTGGGGTTAGGAGGATTATAATATTGGAAGTGCTTGTTTTTCATTTGTTTGACGAGTTTTATTTTAAGGGAAACTCTTGTGGATTTTCCATAGGAATTTCCTTAAACCTTGTTTAAAAAAATTACTTGTCTCTTTATGAAAACTTCGCCACTTCTAATATATATTTTGGATTATTAAGTAAGATAAGACAGTGCTCCGGCATCGAATATGGCTCTCGTCGCTAGGTCCTCAAGATTCGGCGGTGGGTGTTACATTGATTTTGTGAGAGAGTGTTTCTAGGACAGTCAATGAGATCTACACACAAAAACACTTCCAGAAACGAAATCAACACACAAATTCGGATCATCTTCAAAGATCAAGTGTTCTTGAGGTGTTCTTCATTAATCTTCAAGCAAATCATAGATTTTCCTTCAAAATAAGGTAACTGAGAGTCTAAACCTTATTCTTTTGTGATATCCAGTTTATTTTCTGCTCTAAAACTTTAAAAAATTGAGTTTTACAAGAGCAACACATAAAAACTCGATTTTGTAGTAAATCTACTGTGTTTATGGACTATAGAATGCTTAAGGTGCAAGCCTTAAGCTTACGGCACATGCCTTAAGCTTAAGGCGCCTAGAAATGCTTTAGATTACTATTATTCTGCTTCTGTCTTTGATCTTCTGGTGAATATAGGCTTCGTTTACCTTAGAATGGAACATGATTCACTTCTAGTGGTGGTTGTCTATAAGTTCTAGAAGAAAAACAATATAAAAAATATCAAATCATGCCTAGATTCTGAGATCAAAGTGGGTTAAGACCTAAGGGTCGAAAATCTATATTTGATATAGGTGAGTACATTAATGATTTTAATCTTGTTTCTTGTTGGAATTTGTGAATTTTGTTCATCTAACAAGATGAACATTGTGATAATGAGCTTGAAACAATATTAAAATTGTACTATTTTTATTTTTACAAGCTTTTATTTATGAACATTTAATTATTGTTTATAACATGTAATATATGTTGTTCATCTAACTCACTAACATTTCTAACATTTTTTACATTAATTTTCATTCTGCCAATTTATTGTTTATTGTTTATGTTGAGTAATTTATTTTATTATTGGACTAATATTTGTGTTTTAATGATTTTGACTAGTTTTTGCATCTATCATATTGTTTGAATGTGTGAATGTGTTATAATGGTTAAATATATTTGTTGAAAATTTTCAGTTTAATGTAATTTATTCAAGAAGTTTGTAATAATTTTATTAATGTTGATTTGTATTAATTAAATTGGAAATGAGAATATGTAAGGGATTAATGGGTAGATTGTATTTAGGAGGTTTATAATCTATTCTCCTCCCTCTGTCGTTGTGGATGTTTAATTTTCATGCTTGATGAATAATTTAGAATGTGATAATTTGCTTGAATGTAACCCCCGCCGCCTAATCCCGGAGGACCAGACGACGGATGCTACATTCGATGCCGGAGCACCATCTTATCTCACTTATTACTCTAGATCATATATTAGAAGTGGCTAAGTTTCCATAAGGAGGTAAGTAATTAAAATTTAAAAATAATATTTAAGGAAATTGCTACAAAAATTTCGCAAGAATTTCCCCTAAAAGTTTACTTGCCACACAAAGCAAATATAAACACTTCCACTATTAAATCCTCCAAACTTCAAAACTTCAATTTAACACAACTAATCACAAGCACTTCTAAATATCCATAAATTCACTTAGGTTCTATCATGATATTATAACATTTATTCAGCGGATTAAATTATCAATCGTACACCATAAATATAATAAGATGTTATTACTTAATTAATCACAACTCTTAATGAATTACAAACTTAATATATATAACCTCAATCATTTACAATTTTTATATACATGCCAAAAACACAATTCACTATATATCCTATCCAAAATGATATTCCTATTAATTAAATTTAAACATTTCAAAAATCATATAGAAGTTTGTAAATACAAATGTATCTTTGTTTCCTTATAGCAAATTAAAATTTCATTCTTAGTTAAGGCTCGTATTAATATAGAATGAATGTAAGCAGATTCGATCGTGGCCTGTGAAAGCGCCACCCCCATCACAATCGTAGCCTGTGAAAATGCCACTCCCATCACATAATCGTGGTTTGTGGAAGTGTCACTCCCATCACATAATCGTGGCCTGTGAAAGCGCCACCCACATCACATAATAAGCACGTTTGGCTATTCATAAGAGCTGATAACCCTAGTATATGATCATAGCTCCACATGGCTGATAACCCAAGCATGCTCACATATAGAAATCAATCTCATCCTACTACATTTTAATCATGCATATTAGAGCCCAAATCAAAACCATTCTTCCACAATTAACATTATTTCTTACTCAAAATCTCTTAGCAATACACCTCACAATTTAATACTTATTATTACAAAATTCCTTTACTTACAAATTGTAAAATTCAACAAAATCAATTTATATTTCAAACAAAAACCTTACTTTCATAATACCTCCATATACATAGCTTGAAACACCTTAAAATCAACATTTAAAGAAAACAAAAATATGTCTTCCCACCCTAGGGTGGTTTGGCCTATTTAGGTCACCAAAAGGGGAAAGAATTTCGCCTCCATAAAACACCATATTTTCACCCAAAAACACTTAATTAAAACTTTAAAACCATACCTTAAAAACATTAAATCTTAAAACCCATCTTTTCACTTTCAAACCTTTTTTAAGTTTAGCAAAACTCTAAAATATTAAAATACAAGAAAATGGTTTTAACCATCATCATTTCATTTATCAACAACCTCATTTAAGTTAAAATATAGCATAAAAACCAAAGGACACAAAATGTCCTTCACCATGAGTGGTTCAACCACTCTTGGTTAAAGGGGAAAGGGATGTTTTCCTTCCCTTCCAAGCATTCTTCCATGCTTAAGAATCATGGGAAATTACATTAAAACATTCAATTACCCATTCCCCAACACATTTCACAAAATTCCCCAAAATCAATCAAAAACCTAAAAATTGAAACTTAAAGAAAATGAAAGAGGAAATGAAATAGTAGTGCACTAACCTTCTCTTTCCCTTTGATGGAGAGTTCACCAATTTTTGCTTCAATAGCAACTTCAATTTTCAAGCTTAGAAACTCCAAATTCTTACTTCTCTTACTTAATTCCTAAGATTTAATTACAAAACTTTAGTTTATTTCATGAAATTTGAGGTAGTTTAGTGGTAAGAAATTGAAAGAAATGGAGAAGAAGAAGAAGGTGAAAATGGCGTGGAAGAGAAGAAGAAGAAGAAGAAAGAGAAAGTGTTGCTTAGGTGATAACCTTTAGGTAGCAAAGTCAAATGTGACTTCCTAATTTTGTGTCAAATGAATGGCTAAGATCAAGTCATGGTATTCTCATCCAATGGATCTAAATATTCATCAAATAATTCTCCTCTAATTATTATTTAACTCCACTAATTAATTAAATTAATTCTACAAAAATAATTCCTCAATTATTCCTTAACGTACTACACTAAAAATCACTATTCATTAAATGCCTTAATTCTCCAAAAATATTCATAAAATATTTTCTATCCACCTAAATCATGCAAATATACTCCAAAAATATTAAATAAAATATTAGACACACATAGTAATTTTTTCTGACCAAAATAATACCAAGTCCTGGACCGATGGTACTATTCACAGACCGATAAATCACTATTACCGACACTAAAAAAGACACTAAATAAATAGACTGTTACATTGAATGACATTGTTTTCAAAATTGCATAAAATGTTTTATATCTCAATTTAATTTAATGTTGCAATTAATAAATAAATGAATATATGGACAACTAGGAGGCTGATGTTTACTGGGCGGAATGGATATCTAACACCTTCTCATCTGTACCAAATTTCCGAACTCACTCTGGTTAAAATCGGATTAATTAATTCTAAAGAATTAACTAATTCTATAAATTTTTTTAATTTAGTAAAATAAGGAGGCAACTCCAAATATTTTTCAAAATCTTACCAAAATAAGAAAACACTTCTCTGAGGATAAAAATGAGATTAGATAAAATAATTTTTCTAAATTAAAAAAATCAAACTCGTTTAATTCAGTTTACTTGAGAAACTTTTGAGAAAACTATGAGAAGCTATACGGAAGCCACGTCGTCCTCAGTAGCATTGATTCAAAAGGAGAGGAGTAGTTTGCGCATCAAGCAATCATGAAGCGTTTTTTCACTTATTCAATTTTTAAATGAAGAAAAATAAATAAATAAATAATTTGCTCAAAAAATTAGCGCCTCCACTAGAGCAATTCTTTACTTCTTTTATTTCTAAATGAAGAAAAATAAAATAAAATATTTACTTAAAAAAATTGAGAAACTTTAAAAAATAAAGAGAGCAGTTTCTTTAGCAGACTCTTCACCTTCTTAATTTCTCAATAAAAAAAATTGCTCAAACAATTGCCACCGCAGTTCTTGAGCCTTTTTTTTTCTTTTATAATTTCTCATTAAATAAAATAAGTTTAAAAAATTTGCTCAAGAAATCTAATCCCACTATTAATTTCATAAGCATTTCTTTATTTGTTTCAATTTCTAAATAAAAAAAATGGTGAAAAAAAATTGCTTAAGAAACTTCTAAAAGGATTATGAAGTTGTGATTTCTTCATATATATATATATATATATTGTCCCATATTAAAAAAATACCCAAAAAAATAGCTTATGGTCGTACTGTAATCGAGGGCTTCCATTACTTTGTTATATGTTATAACTCTAATAAATGCCTTTGAAAAATAAATTTAACATCCTTTTGATAATTTCAAAAAATATATATATAATAGATTGACACTAGCTTTGTAAAATTATCATTTTTGCATAGAATTAGAATATATATATATATAACGAAACAAATGAAATTAAAATTTTTAGAGCTATATACATTATGATCGATTTTTTTTATTTTTTCTTAAAATCATACTACTGACATATAGCATTGTGTTTAATATAAAAAGAAATGATAGCAAAACGGTGTTGAGAAGATGATCAGCCACAAAGTCAAGCCAAGACACACTTAATCAATTGTATCTAAAAGTCAAATGTCAAACTGTTTTATCTTATCCTAGAGAAACAATTGTTCAGAAGTTGATCAGCTAAGTCAAGCCAAACCAAACTTTATCAATTGTATGCTAAAAGTTAAAAGCCAACATCAATTCTCACCATCCTTTCAAGCTTAAACAAAACATAGTCATCCATCTCTTAAGCTTAAACAAAACGTACTCATCAATTTCAGACCCATCGCTTATATTTTGTAAAGATAAGTAATTTTAACGTCTTTTTTAATGAAATAGTTTATTTTCTAATTTTTTTTATCAAAATTCACTTAATTTAATTAATTTTATTATTACGGCTAATTTATATTATATGATTTTGTAATCAAAGGATCTGTTTAATAAAATTAACTATTTTAGTAGTTAATTGTTATAATAATTGTTAATTGTTCCAGTTAGTTATTTAACATTTGAAATATTAAAGCGAGTAATATTTAATGAATGATCAGCTTAAATAATACTATAAATTGGCAATATTCTCGTGCTATGCACAATTAAAAAAATAGAATAAAAAGTTAAAAGAATATGTTTGTAGTTTGTAGATTATTGAATGAAATTTCATTTATTATGCTATTAAAAAATATTATTAAGGTATATCAATAATAAAAAAAATATACTCATAATTTTTAATTATTAGAGTAAAAATTAGTTGATAGATATATATTCAAGAATATGAATTCAAAATATTGAAATTTGTAGAGATAAATGAAAAAAGAAGTAAAATGAAAGGCGGTAAAATTCATTATTTGATATATTTTAGAATTAATATAAAAAATAATTAATTTGCTATAAAATCTATGAATAAATAGTTTATTTTATAACATCAACTCATCATGTTATTGATTCCCTAAAACTATAATTCATAAATTCTATTTAACATAATTTAATTTAATAAAATAATAACTGCCCATGTCATTAAATTCATAAATTATATGTCATTAAAAATTTAAATTGTTATGTAATATGTTATTAATTTTCTAGTATTATATTAATTAATTATATTTAAGACGGTTTAATTCAATCAATAAATAATCATAAATTAATTTATTTTCGAATAAATATAAAAATAAATAATTAAGACATTACACATGTCATTAAATTGGAATCCTATGTAGAAAAATCTACATGTTATATATATATATGTATGTTACTTCATCACACAATATAAATATTAATATTAGAATGGCTATATGAAAAGTTAAACCAATAAGATTGAAGTCAGAAAATTTGGTTAACAGTCATAAAACATTAACTAAAAACTGAAAATTATCACATTAACTTTTATTAATCAAATAATTGTCAATTTAGTGTGAATATATATATATATATATATATATATATATATAATTAGGGATATGTGTGAAATGGTTGAAACCATTAAACCACAATAAATCATATTAAACTATAAATTTTATACTGTTTACTTTTTTAGATGACCTGATTCAATTTAAAAATTAGTAAATCACTTTCAAAACGATTTTATTTAACTTTTATTTATTATTAAACCATTTATGTAAAAAGTTATTAATAAATCGAAATAATTTATAATTTATTATCAAGGAATGTATGATATCTATCTATATCCATATATCAATAAGAAAAGTGAAACAAAGAGAATGTTCAAAGTTATTCTCTCTATTCAACATTTAATTTTTTTTATTAGAAAATTTTAAATTTTTTCTTTATTTTTTTATTTTAATTGGCCTTTTCTAATTAATTATTTCAATTTAATATTTAGTATATAATAATATATATAATTGTTAACTTCAACTTTTTCAAAGTACAAGTAGTTTTTTTCTTTTCCGGGTGTTGAGTTTGTCATGGTTTTCAATATTTTCTTTTATGACAAAAATTGTAACATCATGTGCTTAAGGATTGATAGATAATTTGAACTTTGAATTGAGTTGGTGGGAAGAAAATATATGAGCTTTAAATACGTACGTTGTATGAGCTTTAACTATTATTAGATTTTTAGTTAATTCATATATAAATTGATGTCCAAATATATTTGTACGCATGTATACTTAAAATCTATAAAATATTTAAATTGAAAATTTCTTCAAACTCAAGTTAAGTTTTATTGAGTTCTAATATTTAAGATTAATTTTAAATTGGTTTATAAAAAAAAAGAGAATTTGTGACACTCCGACCCAGCAAAGCGATCCTAAGAGAATGGGTAGAGCGGAGGCTTTTAGCGAGCTTCTAAGATAACAGGCTAGCCAGGTAGTGGAATGCAGGACACATGAATAAATCGGATTATATTTTTAAAAGGGGAAAACTAATCATTAGAGGCATCTTTTGGTGGAATGGCTAGAGAGTTGCTCCTGGCGAGCTTCTAGGATGGTAGGCTAGTTAGGATAGTAGAATGTGGGACACAGGAATGAATCGGATTATATTATTAAAAGGGGAAAACTAATCATCAGAGGCGTCTTTTGGTGGAATGGCTGGAGAGTTGGAAAAACTCTAGGGTTAAACGTGCGGGTTTGACAGAAATCCTAGGATGAGTGACCTCTTGGAAAGTTTTCCATTTCATCTGTGAGACAAAACTGTGCGGATCATGCTCATCCAGTATAGGATGAAACCGGTTTGATCCAAAGCGGACAATTTCTTTGGTGGTTGAAGTCAGGGTGTTACAGAATCAACATATAAAGCAAAAGTATTATGCTTCATTTGTGGATCGATGAAAAACGCCTATGAGTTTGTTTCAAACACAACATGATCATAAGTGTCTCTCTAAATGAGACAGCCTCACAGGGTGCTATACTCCTAGAAGAACCATTTGATATAAATTAGATAAGGGAGATGTATCAGTATTGCACTTCAAAAAGCCATGTGGAGTCTGTTCCATTATATTGATTTTATTTAAATTACTCATATCATAACTAAAATAGTTTGACTATTAAAATAATTTCTTAAAATTTAAAATTACAAAAATAAGTATAGAATAAAAATCAATTTTTTTTTAATAAAATTAGAAAAATAAATATATAATAAATATCAATTGTTTTATGAGCAAAGGCCATTAATAAACCAAAAGCTTCTTCTCTTAATTTACATGTAAATATCAAAAGTTCAATAAAGTTTAATAATAATTAATATTTAAATAACATTTAAGTATCCAAACGTGCGAAGCGCGGACGTACAACTAATCTATATATATATGAAAGTTGAAACAAAGAGAAGATTGCACATTTCTTCCTACGTCGAGTATTTTACTTTTCTTTTTTAAGAAATTTTTAACATTTTTTTTATTTATTTACAATTTGATTGGTACTGAAAAATTCGTTCTTTATAATTAAGCTTTAAAAATTAGCTTTAATAATATTTGCCTTATAGGTTTTTAAGCTGAAACTCATCAGATCTGAAAAAAAATAGAACGCTGAAACTCTCCTCCTACCGTCGCAGTTTTCAAGAAACCTCTCTTCTCGTCGTTCTCTTCTCACAGTCGCTACCACCAATCTACTATGCTTCTGTCCGGTGAAACCCAAATGAGGTATTTTTCTCATTTTTTGGTTATCCTTTTTAGCAATCCCTTTCCTATCTAGATTATAAATATATGCATCAAGAATGCATTCAAGAAGCCTCTCTTCTCACCGTTGTCTTCTCATCGTCGCTACCACCGATCTACTATGCTTCTGTCCTGTGAAACCCATATGAGGTATTTTTCTCATTTTTTGGTTATCCTTTTTAGCAATACCTTTCCTATTTGGATTATAAATATATGCATCAAGAATGCAGATACTAAAATTATCTATGCCCTTTTGTTTTATGTAACTTTTTTTGTGTCCAAGCTTCTCTTTCTGCAGATACGAAAGCTTGATAACACTGAATTTATCTACTATGCTTCTGTCCGGTGAAACCCATATGAGGTATTTTTCTCATTTTTTGGTTATCCTTTTTAGTAATCCCTTTCTTATTTGGATTATAAATATATCCATCAAGGATGCAGATACTAAAATTATCTATGCAAATTATTTATGCCCTTTTATTTTATGTAACTTTTTTGGTGTCCAAGTTTCTCTTTCTACAGATACGGAAGCTTGATAATACTGAATTTGGAAATCCTTGGGCAAAAGCCTATGTTCGGGTAACTATTTAATTTAGAATTGTATTAGTTTGCTTGAGACTTAATTTTCTAGCAATCCCTTTCCTATTTGGGTAATAAATATATGCATCAAGGATGCAGGATATTCGTCCCATTTGAAAATTTTAGTGGATGTGATGACCTTTTAATTAATCCTGCAACTGATCCTCAGTTAGGCACATTAGGGTGCACCAGGGTGCTTATATTTGTTGCTGAGAAGGATTTTTTGAAAGATAGAGGGTGGTTTTATTATGAGATTTTGAAAAGGAGTAAATGGGGAGGATTTACAGAAATAATTGAAACTAAAGAAGAGAATCATGTCTTTCATTTGTTTAATCCTGAGATTGAAAAAGCAAAGAAGATGGTTAAAGATATTGTATCTTTCATATACCAGGAAGATAAGTATTGAACATCTAGAAAGGCAGAGCCCTTCAAGGGCGTAAGAGGTCCATGGCCCCCTATTGATTGCTTCCTCAGCCTTGCAAGTCCGCATCTCCACCTTTGAATATGTTTATTTATATCTGTGCTTTTGAAAGATCTTTTTATGAATTTGTATTGCTTTCTTTTGATGATCGTAAGGAAATTAAGCTCTCTTCTTCAATGTTCATAGGCAATTACTTGCCTAAGGCTTAGATAGAAAAGAAAACTTGTGCTAATTTCTTAAAACTGAATTGAATCAATACCCGAATCTGTTAAATTGGAAATTGTACCAACAATCTGTATACAATATAATTCTTATTTTATTCGATAGAATTCATATTTAAATAGAAAATTAATATAACCAATTATAATTAAATTATTTTATTTTTAATACCCGAATCAATACCCTAGTGCACCCTAATGTGCCTAACTGAGGGTAATAACTATATGCATCAAGATGTAAGCTTCTCTTTAACGTGTTCTCTTTGTTGAGCATTGTATTTTTCTTTTTCTAGAAAATTTTAAATTTATTTCTTATTTTTCTGTATTTTAATTGCACGATATAATTAATTCTTTAATTTAATATGAATAATTATTAAGTTTTTATATTTAATTTAATCCAATCATCTAATCTAATTCAACTGCAACTTTAACTTTTAAATTTTGAATTGTTATGTATATCGTAACTTAATCCAACTAAAACACTTATTATATATAACTCTTCATCTCTTTAAACGTAATTTATTTATTCATCATCTATTATAATCTACTCTAAATAATTTGTAACATGTAATGTGTGCATATATTCTTTTAGTGGTTTGAGTATTCTTTTATCATATGTATGCATGTTTATCATGTTGATTTCTTCATTATCAGCTATCGCGTTATATCATTGTCATCTAATCTGGTTTTTCATTAGCTCATTTTATTATTCAACTGATATGAATTTAATGTTTGATCTGAATTTGTAATCATTTTTGCAGGTGTATCCTTCTTGTATTCCAGATCTTTCATCAGAAAGTCTCTTGATTATTTCTGAGAGATATAGAAGAAACTTTTGAGAAAATCTTAAAGCTAAAAAGTGCTTTAGGAGACTTGAGTAATTTTGTCATAGACTTGAAAATACACATGGAAAAAGACATGCTTTTTCAGAGGGTAAGAAACAACTGGAGAGCTTGCTTTTTATTTTAATTTTGCTTGATATTTATTGACATGATTCCACTGTGTAGATTAGGAACATCTAGTGTTAGTACATCATTTTAATTACGAAGTCATGGAGCATGCTTCAACTCTTTCATTTCAAATAACCAATAATTCCTATAGGTGGAATCGACCATAAAAGGCAACATCGAAGGTTGTAAGCATGGAAAAAAAATAAAGATCTGCTTTTTTGTCAAAAAATTCTAAGATTATTTTTAGTAAGCTAATTTGGCTAGTTCTAATATGACCGGAATATAGATCTTTGCCTTCCACCAGGCTTTGCCGATGAATTTTCTGTTGCCATGGAGGTGTGCATGCTACTAGTATTTTGAACCTTTCTTTTATAACTTATTCGTTTAAGTATATGTTCTCTGATCTGCAACTACTATTTGTTTATGATTTGGTCTAATTATCTGTTCAGTACATACTCATTCATTTAACTCATTTGGTTTGGACTGCTATTTATTTGCGCTTCTCTATATGTTTAGTATCTTTTGACGATTGATGTTAACTGCTAAAACACCTGAAAATGAAACGTTGATTATTGAATCGAATAGGATTGCAGCAAATATAGAGAAGACTTAAGTAAAAAGTTGCATATTGTAATTTATTTATTCTATAGAGAAGTTAGGTAGGATAATAGTTATTGAAAGCCATTTTGTTACTGGCTTCTTCAAAACAGCGAGCTATATATAAACACAAGACCAAAAAGCAATAAAAAATGATTCAAGACTTTTCCATTTCAGATATTTTCCAATAATTGATGATCAATACAATATAATTGGATTTATAAGTATCATTCGAGCCAACCAATAGGAACAACAAGATTACTAACTTAGATTATGCTTCTGTTTGGTGAAACCCATATGAGGTATTTTTCTCATTTTTTGGTTATCCTTTTTAGCAATCCCTTTCCTATCTGGATTATAAATATATGCATCAAGAAGCCTCTCTTCTCGCGTCGCTATCACCGATCTACTATGCTTTTGTCAAATGAAACCCATATGAGGTATTTTTCTTATTTTTTGGTTATCCTTTTTAGCAATCCCTTTCCTATTTGGATTATAAATATATGCATCAAGAATGTAGATACTAAAATTATCTATGCCCTTTTGTTTTATGTAACTTTTTTGTGTCCAAGCTTCTCTGTCTACAGATACGGAAGCTTGATAACACTGAGTTTAGAATTCCTTGGGCAAAAGCCTATGTTCGGGTAACTATTTAATTTAGAATTGTATTAGTTTGTTTGAGACTTAATTTTCTAGCGATCCCTTTCCTATTTGGGTAATAAATATATGCGTTAAGGATGCAGGAGGCGTTGAAGAATATATTATTCTCTCTTAGAATATGTAGAGCAAAATCGAGGTCAAGATCAATAAGGTAATTCAATGAGTTAATGATAGGACATGGGAAGTGGGCACAAGCAGATGAGTTTATACCATCTTCATTATAGGATCTTTATAGGGTTTCTATAAAATCATGGGGAGTGTAAAATGATTTTTTTTGGGTCATTATTATGTTTATTCATTCCTATGCCTTCTTTTTCCTTTAGTGAGACTAGCAAACATACAGAGAGGAGTGAGACTCAACATTTCGATTGTCATTTTTGTTGCTTGAGTAATACTTGAAATATCTAAGGTTAGATCACTTTGGGATTATGTATCTAAATAACTATGTTGCATAAACCACTGAACTGGTGTCTAGTGAAAATGATTTTGATGAATTTGATTTTAGCACTATTCAGATTGTTCAGTATGACTCTAATATGATACCCATATGATAAGCATAAGCTAAGATAACTTCATGGTGATATAAGAATGATATAACTTCATGGTGATGTAAGAATGATTCTAATTTTAAACTTCTTAAACTTCAAGGTTAGATAATTTTATTTTTTTTTAAAAAAAAAAACTTTTTTGCATATTACAAGCTTTGTTGTGTCTAGAACGTATATTGTTTATCAATCAAATCGAAAACTTAAAATTACTTTCTCTAAAGGCTAATAGGAAGAGGAACTATAGAGTTTACCATTGAAAATGGAGACGGTTCAACATTTTGACGTTTACATCTCTGCTATTTAGTAAAAATTGTGAGTTTGGACACTCTAGAATTGAATCTTTTGAATTTTGACTTGCTAACTGGAGTTGGAAACTCTTCATTTTGATTGCTTTTACCATCTCAATGAAATTTTTTTTATACCTAATCTTTTGATTTCTTTATAGGTATTTTATTTCTATTTGATTGTGGTTTGTAGTGATATTATAGACCAAGCTTAGAATATTTTTAATGCTCTGTAGGTGAGTTTGCAGTGAGCTAAAATTTATCTTATGTTCTTTCTCATTCATTGATATCATTATAAATTGAGACCAAAAAGTTCTTGGTGATTCAATTATTCCATTACTTTTCTAATTTATCAGCATCAGTTATGGTCTTATTTTTCAAATGAAGTTTTTGTTGTTGACCTGAATAATAAATTGCATACCTCAAACTCATTGAACGAATGAAATATGCAAGGATTTATAACCATTAGAGATGACGAATCCATCATAGCAAGAATCTGTGATTTATCACCAAAATTTGTATGGGATCTTAAATCACGTGCTCTTAAAAATAAAGTAAAAAAGCCTAAAATCGAGCTAATTTTATACAATTTTTATTTTTTATTTTAAAAAATTAAAATATTTATTTTGAAGTGTTAGACAGATCTTGAAATAGAATGAAGTAATAAAAATGAATCTTTTAACCACTTGAAGACAAGTTTAAGTACCTAAAAGTCTATCAAAATCTAATTCAGATAGATCATTATTTTTTGTGATAAAATGTTTTAAGGAGAAGTCTAGAGAGATGGTGGATATGAGAATAATATGCATTGATCCTACTGGTTATTCTTGGGGTTTTAACGTGGCAAGAAAATGTAAGGCCTGATTGCGATTGGTTTGAATCATTTTGATGATTTTAATTTTATTTAAATAATTTAACTAGCAATAATAAATTCATATTAATAAAAATAAAATCTATATATTGAATATTTAATTTAAAATAATTAAATAATTATTATTTATTTTCTTTGGTGTTGGTATCAATCTCTGTCTTTTTTTTTAAATGTTTGTATTAATCTTTATCTCTCTCACTTTCTTTTACGTGTTTGTATCAGTTTTGGTTTCTTTCTTTTTTATGTGTCTATATCTATCTTGGTCTCTATTTTTTTTTTGTGTGTTTGTATCGGTCTCTATCTTTTTTATTTTTTTATGTTTGTATCAGTCTCAATCTCTATCTTTATCTTTTTTTTGTGTGTTTTTATCAGTTTCCATTTCTGTCTGTACATCTCTACATCCGCATATTATCTTTACCTTTTTTTTTGTGTTTGTATCGGTCTCTATCTCTTATCTTTTTTTTTATTGTATCTGTATCAGTCTCTATCTCTATCCTTTTTTTTGTTTGTATCAGTCTCTATCTCTATTTTTTTTTTGTGTTTGTATCAGTCCCTATATCTATCTTTTTTTTTAGTGTTTGTATCAGTCTCTATCTCTGTCTATACATCTCTACGTCTATATATTATAGTTAAAGCATAGACAAAAAAAGCATAGACAACAAAGAAAAGTATTTTACGCTCTTTTGGTTTTGTATTCTATTGCTTTTATACTAGCCTCTTTCTAGAATTTTTACAATAGAGTACACATTAGTTGATCAATTGAACACAATAAAGGATGATTGGATAGTAAGAGTTAGGATTAGTAGGATTTGGGATCTTTGAATCTAAAGAAAAATGATGAATTAATCAGCTTGGATATGATATTGATTGATGAAAAGGTATTTGCTTTTTTTTTTCTTTAACTTTAGTACAAATAACTTGCTTTTTTTTTAATTTCACTTGATTGTATTTTATTTAATTGCAGGGGAACATGATTCATGCTACAATTCAAAAAAATCAAGTCAACAAGTATAGACATCTCCTTAATGAGGGAAGCATATCTGCCACAAAGAATTTTAAAGTTGTTGCAAATACAGGGCAATATCAACCACTGCTCGGCGAATACAAAATATTTTTTTTGCAAATCACCTCTATGAAAAGACTTGAAGATGGAATTGTCAACATTCCAAGACACGGATTTCAATTTGTCAATTCAGAAATTATTTATTTAAGAATCAATAACATTACGATTCTTTCAGGTACATCAAAATATCCTTCCAGGTAACTTATTTATCTGACATCTATAAGATTTTTAATACTTTAATATTACATTTATTTCATTTTTAGATATTATTGGTTGTTTAACGGGAGTTGGAAATATTGAAGAAGTTGGCTTCGAAAGAAAAAAGAGAGATGTCACAATCATTACAAATGAGTAAGATAATTTATTTCATATTTTTATCAATTTTCAACTAAATAATTGCTTCTTCTCACTCATCTATTTTATCATATGTTGTCCTCTACAGCTTCACAACGATGAAAGTTACATTATGGGGAAAACTTGCAGAGACTTTTGACTTCAGTTTTTATAACAAGGAACAAGGACCTTTCATCGTCATTGCTACCTCCACTACTATTAAAAAATTCCAAGGTTATGATATTTTTTGTTTTTTCAATTAACATTTTTTGCATTTTGTATTCTAATATTAATAACTATTCAATTTTTACCAGGGGAGATTACTTTTTCTACTACTGGTGCTTCGAAATTTTACATCAATCTACAAGTAGAAGTCGTCCAATCAATGATTGAAAGGTTAGATGATGTATATGTAGTATATTGCAAATATAAATTACCATGAACAATTGTAATGTGAATCATTATCTTTTAATTTAGGTTTTCAACAACTCCAACTGATGTTTGAATTCTCGAAAGTAGTCAAACGACCCAAATGCCATTAGAAGAACAGATGTTTATTAATAGAATGACCATTGAACAATTAAAGCAAATCTAGTGGATGGTGGTAAAGAGGTAAATATTATATCATTGATTTGTCTGAAATTTCTTCATAAGTTAATATTCATATGTTTTTTTGTTATTGATCACAGGAACAAATTGTCACTATTCACGTGAAAATAATAGATATCGACAGCTTTTATGAATGGTGTTATGTCTCTTGCAATATTTGCAGCAAAAAGTTGGTCCCTGCTCAAAGTTTGTACATCCGTGATTGGTGCAATAAGGAATGCAAATTTCCATTGGTCAAGTAAGACAGTGTTTTTTAAAAATATTTCATACATAATATAATTATATATAATACATCAAGGCTAATTTTCTTTTTACAAAAATTGTAGGTACAAAATACATTTAAAAGTGTCATATCAGACTGGAACTACTACAGTTGTATTATTCAACATGGAAGCTGAAAAGTTACTTGACACATCAACATCTAAATTGCTCAATAGACAATCACGAAACAATCTAATTCTTCCTGTGCAAATTCGTAATCTTTCTGGCAAGTCATTCATCTTCAAGATAAAACTTAATGATTATAATTTAAAAGAAGGCTTGGAGAATTATAGCACTAGCAAGGTTTTTGTACCTATTGAGAAACTTGAAGTAGAGTACCTCTCACGGGTATCAAACAAGGTATATTAATTTGTCCTTGGTGTTAACTTTATTGTAGATTGGAGAATTATTGTATTAACAAATGACAAACCACATAAATCTGAATATGACAAATCAATTGTAATTGAAGAGGATACGGATGAAGAAGGTACAGATGAAGAGTTCAAAATTAGCAAGAAGAGGAAAAAAAATAACAAAAAGGTATAATAATTTGTCATGATTTCATCAATCATGAATGTAACATTTTCATAATAATTGTTTTTTCACTTTAATCATAGCAATTGGAAGATGATCTTGATGAAGAAGGACAAATCAATAAGAAAGGGAAAAGATCTCTAAAAAGAGAAAATTAGCATATTTTACAACTGTCAAAGAACTTAGTTAGATTATATTCCTAATTTCTAAATGAATATTCTTATTATTGGTTAGCTAAATACTATAGGGTATTTGAATAGATTAATTATTATTTGAATTTGAATTAGAGTTTGCTTATTTTTATTCATTTTCCTGCATTTATTTCTATTTCTATATTTGTATGTTATTTCTTTTTAGTTTTTTATTTTTGTTTTTATTACAATTATTTCTGATTTTCTACATGTATTTATAAGGATTATTATTTAATCATGTAATTGCAATTGGTTCATTCCATCCTACACATATAGATATTATGGTAGCTTACTCTACAGGAAATGATGGACTCTAAAGTGGAATTGTTGCAAATTCTGTCCTTTGGTTGTTTACTATTGGAGCTAGCATAATAGGCCCACAGTCTGCAAATGTCATTGAACTCGGAAATGACCTCCTTCTTAAGGTTCTTTTTAATATTTTTTTCTTTCTTTACAAATTTAAATTTATCTCTAATATTGTAATTACATATTCTGAATATGGTTATATTTTTTTCCTTTTAATCTGAGTATGGTACCCATCTCTCTGCTGCTGTTGTAGAGGCTAAATTTTGATTTCCCTATTGTATGAAGAAACCTTTTTAGATTGGTTTGGATAAAGGTTCTCATGGAAAGAAGATTCACTTCACTAATCAAGTTTTGCTATTTAGATAATCTTTTCGTTATCCTATTTTGTATTTAAGTTGCCTTAAAGTTGAAGGGCTTAGATAAAATTATATATCCCATAATATTATTTATTAAAAAGATGTGCTATTGGTGATGTTTTACAGCTTGAACTGGGTTCTTTAGGAATAAATGCAACTGGAAATTTTGTCTGCTTACTTTCCAATATTTATGATCTCTTTAGAAGCTGAATTTCAATTTCCCTGTTGTATGAAGAAACCTTTTCAGATTGGTTTGGATAAAGGTTCTCATACAAAGAAGATTCACTTCACTGATCAAGTTTTGCTATTTGAGGTTCCAATATTTATGATCTCTTTAGAAGCTGAATTTCAATTGGAAATTTTGTCTGCTTATTTGAGGTTTTCTTTCCAATATTTATGGTCTCTTTAGAATCTGACTTCAGTTTTACTGCAGGGAAAGATTGTTTGTGTGTGAGACAGAGCTCTAACCAATACAACCCAGTCCAGGATGTCAATGGTCTATTTTACTGCACCACCTTTGAATGCCAATATCATAGCACTACCAGAGATGATTTTAGTTATTAGCCAATACAGACCTTCGAGGTAAGTTGCAATTTCAAGTTCATTTTGAGCTTGGGAAAACATTCTAATTTTGTCTTTTTAATTTTACATATTTTTGAGGTACCAAGCTTTGATTTTATGTAAAAGCATGGGACATTTCCCCGTTGGTCTCATAAGCTTTACTCTTACATAGGTTCTACTGAGATGGTTCCTGAATTTGCTAAGCTTGGTGCATATCTCTCTTTCTCAGGCTTTTTTATGTCTATGAAAATATAGAAGGCTAAACATATGCTAAAAGCGGTTAGTTTAGTACATTAATTGCATTTTTTTCCTTAATGCATATTTATCTGAAAAATTCAACAAGCCTTATCTCCCAAATTCTGCAGGTATCTTTTGATAGAATTTTTTTGGAGACCGATTCACCTGATGCTGTGCCATATTTAGATTTGGATTCTCTATTTTTGATTGGAAATAAATCTATACCTGAAAGGATTTAATCACAAGGAAAATATTCCGATTCAAACACTGGAAGCCTTTCTAATGATCGTTCCAATCCTTCTTCTGATGCATCATCACATCCAAGAGAAACTCAAGTGATTGTTATTGTAAGCTTGACATGCTTTGTTGTCATCTTGAAAGATTAATTAGAATATTTGATTTTATGGGATAATTTTTTTTAGAAGTCTCTACATTTTGTTTTGTAAATTTCATATTCAATGAAATTTGTTATTTCCTTTATGACTTCTATTTTACCCCATAGCTAATGGTTTGATAATTGGGTAATGGTCTTAAAATGGTTCGATAATTTGATCCTCTGATTGGAAGCAGATTTGTGCATGTAAAACAAACATGTTAATTAACCATTTTCTAATTTCTTTTCAGCTTGCACAGTGACAAAGGATCATTTAAATAGTTGGGTAAAATATGTACCTAGGATGGTACAGAAGATCATTTGAACAGTCCTTAGGCAAGTCCTCACTTTGTTTTATCGTTCATTCGTTGAACCACTAGGTGTTAAAATATTTCTCTAGGATGGTAGAAAGGACTGGCATGGGATCATTCCTCGAGTATTGGAGGAGCTATATCGTCAAGCTTATATGGAGAATTCATCTTCTACAACATTTTCCATGAACATGTTGGAAGTTTACATGGGAAATCTAAGAGATTTTCTAGCTCCAAAAACAACACAGAACATATGACACTGCAGTAAGATGGTAACTATTAAACCCATAATCAGTTATTAGATAAAACCTTAAAAATTAATTATTTTGTAAAATTATTAAAAAAATTAATAACAAATACTTTGTTATTACCAAATCAAACCTTAAAAATTAAATTAAACCTATAATCAATTAAAAATACTCAAAACAATGGGTTTAGACCGACTCAAATCCAGTTCAATCAAGCCACTCACTAAAAACCTAAAAAGAAAAAAGATCCCAATTTCCTTTCTTCTCTCCCCAACACTGTCGATAGCCCGTACCCCATTCCCTTCTGTGATTTCTGTTCATTGAAGCTCAAGCTCCATCACCTTGACCACCTGCACCTCGTTATCGATCCCTCTTGCCACCACATTTTATATTAGAATCTGTTGGTAGTATTGCTTCGTTAACATCATTGCAGTAATCTGAACATCCAAACAAATCAAAAGGGATTAGTTGAAATTGAAGGTTTGATAGAGGTCAAAATCCTAGATTTAGCAAAAGCAAAATAGTGGTATACCAAGGGGAGACGGCCTAAATCTACTTCATGGACTAATGTGAATCAGGCATCAAGCAGATCACACTGGTGGGTTGAGAGCCTTTTTAAATATTTCTAAACTTATTGGTTTAATTAATCTAGTTTGATAATTACATTATCTGTTTAGTTCTATATGTTTAGCTTAACTAGAATCAACATTTCTCGACACAGAGATGATTTGAAAACTAAAGCAGAAATAAGCAAATTATGGATGGTGGATCTTAGAGGTAATGAACGATTACTGGAAACAGGGGCCATAGGATACACTTGTGATGAAGGAAGGGCCATAAATCACTCTCTTTTTGCTTTAGGTGATGTTATTGCTGCTCTAAGAAGAAAGAGAGGCCATGTGCCCCACAGGCAAGTCCTCAATTGGTTTTACCATTCATTTTTAAATTGAAATAAAAATAAACCCACTTCTGGAAATGTTTTTATTTAAATTTTTCATTTAAAAAATTTAAATAAAAATTCTATCTAATGATATTGGGACATTATTATATTTATAAATAATTAAATTGAGGCTTTGTAAAATTGTTAAATAAAACTTAATAACAAGTACTTTTGTTATTGCTAAATCAAACCTTAAAAATTAAATTAAACTCATAATTAAAGATCACTCAAAACAATGGATTTGGACTGAATCAAATTCGATTTAAACTAAATTACTAACTAAAAACTTAAAAAGAAAGAAAAATTCAATTTCCTCTCTTCTCTCCCCGACACTACCGACAGCCCCTACCCCATTCCCTCATTCACCGAGTTCAAGCATTTGAAATGGCCATTCTAAACGGTTGGAGGATTTGCTTATTCTTTTTTCCATTTTTTATTTTTATTTTTTAATGTGTTGGCTAAGCTTTTAAAATGTACTTATTAGTTAAAAAAATTAAAAATCTAAATAATATTTTTATAAAAAAAATTAATTAAATAGTATAAAAAAATTTAAAAAATATAATATAAACAAATAGTTATAAATTTAACCTGTAGATTATATATTTATTGCTTTGTCAATTTAAATAAAAATAAAAAATAAACCTAATGAGATGATCCGGAAAATTTTTATTTAGAAATTTTTCATTTAAAATTTTAAATATTAATTCTAATCAATGATATTAGAACATTATTATTTTTAAAAATAATAAAATTGAGGCTTTGTAAAATTGTTAAAAAGAATTAATAATAAATACTTTTGTTATTGCTAAATCAAACCTTAAAAATTAAATTAAACCCATAATCAATTAAAAATCACTCAAAACAATGGGTTTGGACTGACTCAAATCCGGTTCAACCAAACCACTCACTAAAAATCTAAAAAGAAAAAAGATCTCAGTTTCCTCTCTTCTCTCCACAACACTGCCGACAGCCCTTACCCCGTTCCCTTCTCCGATTTCTGTTCACCGGAGTTCAAGCTCCGCCGCCTTGACCACCAGCACCTTGCTATCGATTCCTCTTACCACCACATTCTATTTTTTGATCTGTTGGTAGTGTAAACGAGAGAGAAGTATAAATTGCATTTCGTTTACAATGGGACAACTGCACCTCAATTTTGCCTCTCGATTTTCCGGTGACGCCTGTCCTTAGCCGACGATTATGATCTAGCCTCTCATTTGCATCTTTGCCGGAACCGTTCCCCCTTTTTTTTTATCTATCTTCGCATCACTATCATCTCATACGCTAACTTCTATTAGGTAGAATTTTTGTACAATCAATATCTATTTTGTAAAATCAATATCAATCAATTATTTCATTTTTTTTTATTTCATTGATAGCTTACTAGTTTTGTTGCTGTTGAGATCATTGGTGGGCCTGAGATCCGACTCCACCCTATGATCCAATTGTTAAAATTTTGATATGCTGATATGAATTTAGACTAATATAGATGTGGATGTAAGTTTGGAAATAATTGATTTGATGTAAATACCTAAATAGTTTTTAGTTTCCCATTATTTTTAGACTGAAATTTGGAGCCTGAATGTTAAATGTTATATTTTAAGAACTAGATAAAATTAATTTCATTTTCTATACTATTAATAATGGGTTGAAGTTTTTCATTCTAGGTTGACGTATATTAGCAAACAACTTGAGCTTGGAAAAGAGCTAAATAGACCAGCATCCATTCATTGTCTGTGCATTTGGTGATCTTCTTGAGACAATGAGGTATGAATTTATATGTTGTTGTTTCTCCTATTAAAAATTGTTACATTAATTGAAGAGAGAATAAGATTAAAAATAAAAACTTAGAAACCTGTAAAATATTCATTTTTTCTGTCTTTTTCCTTTGCTTTTCGTGCAATCTGCTTTACCATATAGAAGTACTAATTTATGAAGATCAGGTAAATTTACAGAGTTCAGCAAAATCCCGTAAGAAAGCACAAATCCGTTGAACTTTGGTATTAATTCTTCTTTATACTCGCTCTGATCCTGGTACTACTTCTCTTCTTCATCTTCATCTTCTTTTTTCTGATATTTGATTTGTGCATTTAGCTACGTCAGTATTTGTTACTTAGTGTTGGCAAAGGGCTCCATGAATTTTTTTAAAAATTCCATTAATTTCATTTGCATATATTGTCACTTCTTTTTATAGCCTTTGATTACATTTGAAGGGGTTATATTATACTAGAATAAGATCTTGGGCTCA
>CANUEX010060983.1:0-43396 GCA_948099535.1 Jatropha multifida | reverse complement strand
ATATAATGGGCCAACTTGTAGAATATTTTCATGTAATTATGGTGTTGAAATGAGAGATTAGGCTTACTACGGGCCTCGGGGGCCTTAAGCTTACCCAGGTCCTAGTGCCGGTCCGGCCCATGGAAACGGGTCGTGACATATGTATATATATATATATATAATCTTGAAGTAATAAATATCTTTAAAAAGCTGAATTAGCACTTTGCTTTTTTAAGATTCGGTTTTTTCTTTTTTTACAAATTTTTGAGTTTTTTTCCTTTATTTTTTTATTTGATCATTTAAAAAATAATATTTAATAATATTTAATTTTTAATAATTTCATATTACAATCTTTTATCATTATCATCGCCAATAAATTAAAGAAGAGTTTCAAATTCTAATTTTAAATTTTTAAATTGAAACTTTAAAACCTTTAATTTTTTTTGAATTTTGAAATTGAAACTTCTAATACATTTGAATTTTTTTTTGCTTATATATAGACCTATTTTTATCTATATATACCTTCATATTAATCAATTCCGATTATTTTCTTTCATAGTAGTTTTCATCTTTTTCTTTTATTGTTTTACGATTCTCTAAGTTTTGATGTGTTTTCTTGATTTACTTTATATTATTGTATTTTCTTTTTCGATTAAGATAACGTTAACTCTTTTATATCTTTTTTTTCTTTTTTATAGTCTTCTTTTTTTTCATCCATGATTTCTCTTATTTTAATATTTATTTATTTAATAATATATTTTTTATTATTTGTCATATGTGTCATATATATGCAGTTGCAGATATGAGAAATTTATGTTGATGGAGATGAATGGAAAAAAAAGCTAAATATAAATCTATTTATATTTTTTTAAATGTATTATATTTTTAGCAAATCGTATAAAACTGTAAATTTTTTATTTATTATTTTGTGTGTGTATATATATTTATATATTATTTATAATATTTTAATTCATATAATTATTATTATAATAATATATATAATTCTAGTATTTGAGTTTTGAAAGAGTTTCACTAAAATTGAATTAATAAATTGAAGAGGAAAATATACTAATTTTTATTTATTTATTTATTTTATTATTATTATTATTTTTCCATTTAGATGAAAGTGAATTCTCTTTTATATATATATAGCAAAGAAATATTAAATTCAATAAATACATTTTAAAATAAAAAAATAAATTAATAAATTAAAAATAAATATATTAAATAAATAATATAATATAATTGTCATTTATAGTCAAAATAATATTCTTTCCCTTTAAATTTTAATTTTATTATCTAAATATTAAAAAATTATATCGAAATAATCATATTTTCAAAATTAGTATTCATTAACAATAATTATCTATATCCTTTAAAAAAAACAATAATTATCTATATCTATATTTCAAGTTTGAATTTTTATTTTTTTTATTAGATCATTTAAAATAATTTTAAATTTAAAAAATTGTTATCTATTTAAAATATTTAACTATATTTATATATAGTATAGATAGATTGATATATGCTAATCTATTTTCCATGAATTTTAACATTCGAACATTTAGAAAATATTTTATATAACTTACCTCTAATTGATATGAAATGATTATTTAATCACTATCCAATGTATACTAATTTAATATTTTACTATCCAATATAAATTAAACAATATATTGGAAACTTTTTCATTAAAAAAGTTAAATTAAATTATTTATCATTTAAAAGTTTCAATATGCTTTAATCACATGGTAATCGCCTTTAGAAAGGATCATGCTTCTAAAAAAGATACTAAAACTCCTTTTGATATAGTGGAAGATTTGAAAATAGAGGCTCAAAGATTTGGAAATACAAATGAAAATATCATTAATGAAGATTGTGATAGCAAAATATCAATTTTTGTAACAATTGAAAAGGGGACCAAAGCCAAAAAAGAGTAGAATCGAGAATATATCAACTTTGTCCGAGATAATTTAAGAATCAGCAACAATCATTGATAATGAGATTGAAAAGTGATAGATAAATGAGATTGAAAAGCAATTGATAGGCTTAGTCGAGCATTAAAATATGTTAAAACTGTCAAAAAAAATTAATAATTAACGGTGCATTGACAGAGTTATCGAGTCTCAGTATATCTGAAAAGCATAGGGCTATTCGAAAATTAGTTATAGTCATGAACAGAAAGAAGTATTTATGAAGGTACGACATAACGGAGGTATTTGAATTCATCTATTAGGTATAGGAATATCATTTTTTTTTTCAACACCATTTTTATGGGATGGCTATCCTATAACAAGATAGGGTCTTAATATGTATAGAATTCCTAAATTTTAATAATCATTTTTGAAAAGTCCAAAATATCCCGATTTTACGGCTTAATTAAAATACCCATTAAGCCTATCTCGTCATCTTGGCGTATTTCACCACCAAAATTAAGCTCTAAATTAATTTTAATCCATAATATGTGAAAAGACCATGATAACCTTAATATTAGTTTATTAATTAAATTCTTCAAAGTTACCAAAATACCCTAGAAGCAATATATATTAATGTTTACACTTAAAATATTTTGGATAGCTTCCACATCACTATAATACTAAAATACTAAAATATCATTGGAAGCAATATATACTCAAAATGCTCCAAATAACCTACACATCACTACATATGTCTTGAAAGGATTAACTTCACTTTCCAACAACCTTCAAACATTTGAATTTGCCAAAATATTTTTACGCTTCATTTGGATGGGATGAAAGAAGGTTCAATAAGGTAGGGTGTGATAAGTAAGGAAATAACCTTTTTACACTTGGGAGGAAGGGAAGGAAAACCGAAGGAATATTTAAATAAGTTAGTGTTATTTGTTTTGATGGTATTGGAAGGTACAGTTAAATACAAAATTATGAATCTCTTTTTCTTGAAATTAGCATTTTAAGTGTTTAAATTGAGTAAAATTAATTTTTAATTTATGTATATTTAAGATGGTTGAAGATATTTATTAAAAAGGTTGTTGTGAGTGAAAAAAAAGGGAGAAAAAACAATCTATCCATCTACATAAATATATAAAAACAGATTAATTATAAATTTGATATCTGAACTGTTTAAAAATTTTCATGTTAGTGTTTCAACAAAAATATTTATAATCAAATGTTCGAATCGATAAATTATTTTCAATCGGGTATCTCTATTCTTCGTGGCTCGTCAAAAACACAAATAGAACTTGTGGAACCTATAACATATTTCAAAAATAATTGACTAAGCACGATGAATTGCGTAACACGTGGGATTTGATATGTCCAACACGTTTACAAAAGGTACGTATGTAAATTTAAAACATCATACGTTATGTATGAACGACACGTTCAAATTGAATTTGCAAATCGTATTGCCATCTGTAATACCAACAATAATGGTAACGATAACCTTCAATTGTATCTTCAAGTCAAAAGATAAGTATCATCTTCGAAAAAATTGTCAAGATATCAACCTCTTTTATGTTTGCCTAGAAATGGCAAAGAGATTTGTAAGAATGTGACAGGGTAGGCCAACAGATATGGCAAAGACAAAATCCCAAAAAGCAAGTAGTTTGGTCTGAGCTTAAAAGAAATGTCAAACTGTATTCCAATTTAAGCAAATACATACACCACTTGCTTTTTTAAGCAGAAAATGAGATTCGCCATCCCTTTCTTCTCGTGCATTATTACCGGTTATCACCACCATCATGGCCACCAGCATCCGTCAAGCATCTATATAATAATAATTCAAAAAAAAAAAAACCACGCGCTCCTTTGCTGTGTTGTGTACTATCCTCAAAGTTTAATTATTAGGGCACGTCGCATGTTTCATAGTTTCAGTAGATATTAACTGTTGGTTAGTGATTAGATATTAGTTATTCATAGTTGTTTATACATCAGTATTCAGTAAAGATAGATATTTAATTAGCTGTTTAATGTAAAAAGACAAAAAAATGATAAGGTCATAGAGAACAAAATAAAAATAAGTGATAGACATATACATCATAAAAAATTTATAAAACGCTAAACGTTAATGAAAATAACGTTTCATGAAACACTATCGAAAACTTAGTGAAAATAGATGTGACATTAACAAACACAATAATTGATTAAAATAATATTTTAATCCAATCAAAATAATAAACACTACTAGATCCGTTATTTTTTTATTTTTTTGTTATTGTTGCTTTGTCTCCTTATTTGGAGTTCTTTTATCCCTTCTTCCATGAGGGTTTAGTTCCTTTTTTGTGAAAGTTTATTGTTAAAAAGTATGATATATGATTTTATTTGATTGGAGAATTTAGATCTTGCTTTATCGATATGTATTTTTTATCAATGCAGCCTAGTAGTATGATTTATTCCTCCATTGATGCTATTAATGCATAATGGTTTGAACTCATCCGTATATATCATAAGCAACAAGTTTTGAAAAAGTAATTCAAACATAAAAGATCCGGGAAGTTATTTTAGCCTAGTAGCAGGATAAAAAAAGTCAGATTTTACTTTTTGAGTTAATTTAACCCTTTAACTTATATAAAATAATTAAAAAGATTATATTTCACTTTTTAGGCCAACTTAAATCCTTTAACTTGTTTTGATTTTTATAAATTAATAATTAATTTAATTTAGGATGATTGACCTTTTATCCCTTTTTGTCTGACAATAAAAACACTCAAATAAAATTTTTTCAACACTTATGAATATAAATTTAAAATTTATAAAAATATAATAAATTTATAAACATACATTATAACTTTATAAATTTGACATGAAAAATGCATAGATTTCATAAGCGATAATTGAATAACAAAGGTCAATTTAATATATATTTATAAGCTCAAAACCATCAATAAAGGTAAAAAGAAATACAATATACTTCATATATCAATTTTCTATATTTTATAATTAATGAACTTTTAATAAATTAGTCAGCTCGATTTTAACTACAGTTTTAACAAATGTCTATATAATGATTTTCATATTGTATGTACAATGAAAAAATAAAAGTTAAATTGGCTCAAAATGTTAAATATGATATTTTTAATTATTATAAGTAAGTTTAAGGATTAAATTGGTGTAAAAAGTGAAATTGAATCTTTTTAATCATTTTATACAAGTTCAAGGACTAAATTAGCCTAAATGGTCAAATCTGATTTTTTTTATCCCGCTAAACAAGTTTCGGGATCAAATTGAAATTTATTTTTAAAGAAAAATCAAATAAATAACATGATGCCAAACTCAAAGAAATGTCATAACAAATAGAATACCTAAATTTAAGCTTTCATAATAGGAAAAAAATGAATAAGTGCGTCAAAAAATAAAATCTAAAAGCTATTACAAATATTAAGTTATCGAATAATATAATTAATGGATATAGTGTTAAGTTACCGAACAATGTAATTAATAGACATACTGTTTTGATTCCGATCAAAACATTAAAAGCTTTTTCTGAATCAAGCGTTTTATTTTTTTTATAGATTAATACCGTGAAAGATTTTTATTATTATTATTATTATTATTTTGCCTTTTAACATTCATGGTCTCCATCTACCTGCCATCCAATTTCGAGTGATGTTGTTAAATTGAGACTCTGTATCAATGTTTGGACACATTAACTCTGAGTGGATTGTCCATTTAAACGATTCATCGAAAAGTCCTATCACGAATGCTACCATTTTATGGCTCAGGATTTTATTTAATATTACTATTTAATAGCAATTATTTAACGTAATACATTACCAAATCATAAAAAAAATTAATTAAATTAAAAATTAAAAAAATAATAATGAAGTTATGCCAAGTCATCACTTCAAATATCAAATTTGATACCATACCAATTTTTATGTCTATTTTTATAGATAGATCAATAGATATTCTATGCAACCTTTTCTCATTAAACTAATGAGAATGAAAAGGGGAAGGTTTAGATGTGCATAAATAGAATGAAAATTTATATGTTAGATAAACAATGCAATAAATTTAATTTCTTCCCCTAAAAGACAAATCAAATCAAAACAAAAAATTAATTTATTTCACTTTATTTAGTTAGATCAACTTCTTTTTCTAGATTACACGTGTCCTAATCCACTGGACTGAAATACTTGTGTCGTGTTACGTCTTTAGAGAGAAATCAGAAGCACTATCGTTAATGAGTTTTTCATCTTAAAAAATGAAATGCTCAACTTCTTACGTGAAGAATCAGTGTCTTTTTTGTTATTGTTTAAAATTACTTTTGGTAGGAATTTTTTTCATAAAAAAAAAATGAGACACTCAACTTTTTAGATAAAAGATTTGTGTCATTTCTATACAGACCAATCTCATTGTTTAACAGAAAGAAAACTATTTAGAGATTTTTAAAATTAGGGTTCTTTAACTTGTAAATGTTATTAAATCATAGGGACCATTGATGGAGGGAGGCTTAGGGTTGGCTCCGCCCTCCCCTAACCAAAAATTTTTTTCAGCCTCCTTTCCTTCACTGACAGGGACTGAATGGCAACTCATCTGGGTTGACCTACGGCTTAAAGAAATCAATCTTAAGTCCAGCATAAAATATATAATATTTAGGTAATTAATGATACAAGAAATGTTTATATTATTTGCAAATAATAATTTCTTTATGTCAAGAAATAACAATATAGACTAAAACAAGGAGATTAATCGTATGATGCATGACTTTTATCTACAAATAATAATAGTTGTCAAGGTTTTTCTTTCTCATAAGTTCATAATGAAAATTGTTCCCATGTTTAATCTAGATCTATTTATAAAATTCTAGCTCATCTTCAATTTTTTTTTTCCTTTTTCTTATCATGAATGATAAAATAATAAGTGATAGCAGCAAGATTTAAATCTAAAAAGTAGAAGTCTTTAGAAAATCCATTTTTTAAATATATTAAAAATAAAATTTGAAAATTTTAGGTCATGTTCGGCAGCCGTGTTTGAAGCAGTATTTAGTGTCTTGATTTATTAAAACACTATCTTAATTAATTGTAGCGTTCAGTTCAGTAATAAAATATCCAGCCTAGAGTTCAGTGTTTCATGAAATGTTATTTTTATTAAGGTTTAACATTGTATAAAATGTTCATGACATCTATATTCATCCCTTATCTTTACCTTGCTCTCCACTTTCATATACTTTTTCTGATTTTATATTAAACAGCTAACCAAATGGTTATTTTATTGAATATTTTATTTAAGACTGCTCTATAAATAACTAACCACTAACAGTTTATAGCTATTAAAACAGCTCACAACTGCTAAAACAGCTAAGATTGTCTAACACAATTTGAGAGAGAATGATGGTTCCTATTAGCCTTTTGTTGGGGTGATAAAAAGAATAATAATTTGTAATTTTGTTACAAATTAATATAAAATGAAAATCATTTGATAGTGACACGAAATCAGGAAGTAATATATCAATTTAGAGTGTATCTTAGTAACATGAGTAGAGTTTAGAGGAATCAATAATTGAATAGGTAGGATGGTGGGTAGAGTGAACAAGTTGGGTGGAATATAAATCCAAGAGAAGGTGTCCCTAGCGAAGAGCTTTTGGGGTGACAAAGGAAGGCTAAGAAAATGAAAGGAAAGGGAGATTTGCTAAAGATTATGATTTTGCCTCTTGGCTTCTTACACAAAAGCTTTGATGGATTTTTGGACCATCATGAATTTGGGCATGTGACTACCTTCCACGCGAATGAAGCAATAATAGTGATATGCCCATTGAATTATTTATTTACTTATTATTATGTTGAAAATTATTTTCAATATACACATCATAATCAATAACAATCTAGGGTTGAACAGTATTATTGAAAAATAAAAATATTCGATCTAGATCGAGTTTAAAAATATAAAAAATTAAATTCAACCGAACTGACCAAATGTCTAATGTTATCATCATTAATAAGTCGTCTTCACTGTAAATCATTGACTAGAATATGTATGAATAATTTTGAGTTTTCCCTTTATTTATTTACAGAAAAGAAATGAAATAATTATGAATTCTTGACTAAAAGAAATATTTTTTATATATAATACATTGTTATATGTGTGGACCTTCTAGAAAATCATAAATTTTTATCTTCGTAAAAAAATTACTTCACATTTATATTTAAATGTAGGCAATCATGATCACTTACAAAATAGCGATATAATTTTTTTATCGAAAATTTCTTGTTGCTAATTTCTTCCGACTAATAATTTTTCTGCCGGTAATTTAATGACTGAAAATATGTCGCTAAATCAATTGTTTTTGTCATAAATTTGAATTTCAATTGTTTATTGATTCTTTGTTAATTTTGTCAATAATTCATTAGTATTTTATCAGTGTTTTGCAAAAAATACTATTTTACTTCTTCAAATTTAAATTATTTGGTAGATAATTTGTTGAAAAACAATCGATAATCTTAGGCAAAATTGTATTTTTTATTTTTTATTTAATTAATATACTAGTTGCATTTTAATACTTATACTAATACCACTTAAACTTTAATTGTTAGAATAAAATCTTATTATGATCCTAGTATATGAATTTGATCCTAATTTATCTGAATGTGATCCTAGTATCTAAATCTAATCCTAATGTATCTAAATCTGATCCTAGTGTATCTGATTCTGATCCTATTGTGTCTGATTATGTATCTTATTATGATCCTATTATATCTGATTTTTTTATACACTTATATAAAGCGCGTTATATAATATAAATCACATATCAATTCAATACACAATTTCTTCTTATTCAAGTTGGTGTTAGAGCCTTTCTAGACAATTACTTTTCTTTTTTTTGTAGGCTCTGGCTCTTCTCCTATGAGCCTTCACGCCTTCCATAGGCTTTGCTTTTCTCCTGTGAGCCTTCACGCCTTCCATAGCCTTTGCTCTTCTCTTGTGAGCCTCCACACCTTCCACAGCTCTTCTCCTATGAGCCTTCACGCCTTCCATAGCCACCTCAAATGTCTTCTTCTTTGATTGTACTAGCTGCTCATCGTTCTACTTCTCCGATTTTTGGTAAGATGGTGCTATTACCATAAGACATCTACTCATCATCACTCTGAATGCCGCATTCTACAGAACTGTGATCAAAATAAAAAGAATTCCTTTTCACGACTAGCGGTTGCTATAACAGACATTGTTCCTTCTATTGAGTGTTCTTCTCTCACCTAGGTGCAACTCATTTCAAATGAACTGGCAATAATTACTCAGCTCCGTCAATCCTAAAATGGTGATACAAGTGGTATTTCTATCTCTTCATTTCATAATTCTTCTGCCTTATCTGTTACAACGGGTATCCAACATTGGTTACTTGACTCTGCATGTTGTAACCACATGACATTTGATCCACACTCTTTTTCACACAAGTCACCTACTACTTCTATTCCACCCATTCACACTGTTGATGGCACCTTTTTGCATACTACTCATGTTGGCACTGTCTCTACATCTTCCATTTCTGTTCCTGATATTTATTTACTTCCATTTTTAAAACACAATCTTCTCTCTGTTGGATAAATTATTGATATTGGTTATCATATACTTCTTAACAAGAGTGGTTGTTTCATTCAGGATGATGTGACGAGGAAGGTTGTTGGGACAAGATGTAAGGTGGGTCGCTTGTTTTTAATGGATCAACTTCACCTACCATCTACCTCATTAGTTGCAGCCTCTATTTCTTCTAGTAAAGTTCTTGAACTCTAACACTCTTGTCTTCGTCATGCCTCTCTCTCCAAACTTCGTCCTCTTTTCTCCAATGGTCAGTTAGGACAAGTTCCTATATCTTTTAATGATTTTAAGTTTCTTCCTTTAACTGAGTAAACAAACTAAACTCCCTTTTAATAACAGTGAATCAAGAGCTATTGCTTGTTTTGATTTAATCCATTCTAATATTTGGGGTCCTTCTCCAAGTATTAATATTGGAGGATCTCGCTATTTTGTTATATTTGTTGATGATTTCTCTCGGTTCACTTGGATTTATGTTTTCAAAAATATTCCGAGTTACTGTCTATTTATTCAACTTTCTTTCAAATGGTTCAGATGCAATTTTCTCACACTATTAAAATTTTCAAGTCTAATAATGCTGGAGAATTCACTTTAATTCCTTTTCTCAGCTTATTGGCAAAGCATGGCACTATTGCTCAAACCTCGTTCTTAGAGCATCTGAATCAAATGGTCGAGCAAAATGAAAACATCGACATATTATTGAAATAGTAGGAGCCCTTTTACGTTCTATTGCCCTTCCTAAATGTTTTTGGGCAAAGTTGCCCTAACTGCTATTTTTACAATCAACTGTTCCCCTTTACAATAAAACACCTTATGAATGCTTCTTTAATGCTTCTCCAAATTACAATCTTTTACATGTTTTCGGTTGTGATTGTTTCGTTCAACTTCATCCGCATGAGCGAAGCAAATTAGAACCACAATCAGGCATATGCTGCTTCTTAGGGTATCGTATAGGTCAAAAGGGTATCGTTGTTATGATCCAATCTCCAATAGGTTACGAGTTTCATGTCATGTTGTCTTTTACAAAAACATTCTCTTTACTCAAATAGCATCTCTTAACTCTCCTACTAAAGCTCAATCTACTATAGAAACTTTATTTATTGATCCTTTTACAGATAATTCTCCTATCATTCCTTCAGTTCCTCTAATCACACCACCTACCTTAGACTCTTCTCTTGCTTTTATTGATCCATCTGCTCCTACATGTGATTACCCTTCTTCTTGCAATAATGCTCCTCTGGCACCTCCCATCCTTGTTGACACTCTTCATGAGGTTTGTACTTCTTTTGATAGAATAGTCAAACCTAATGTTTGTTTTAATGATTATCATTGTTATTTTGCTCTTGCAACCCTTTATAAACCTACCACCCTTAAAGAAGCCTCTCTTGGCCCCCTTTGGCAGAAAGCTATGAATGAAGAATTAGAAACACTTACTAAAACTAACACTTGAGACTTAGTTGATTTACCTCTAAGTAAATCTATTGTAGGTTGCAAATGGGTGTATAAGATCAAGAATCATGCAGACAAGACTCATGTAGACAGGAGTATTGAATGGTATAAAGCATACTTGATTGCAAAAGGATACGCACAAGAATGTGGCATTGACTATAAGGAGACTTTTGCGTATGTTGCTCGCCTTACCTCTAAATAAGCTCTTATTGTTGTTGCCGCAGCTCGACAATGGTCTCTTTATCAAATGGATGTTGAAAATGTTTTTCTTAATGGGGACTTATTTGAAGAGGTGTATATGAAACCTCCACCTGGATATCCACACTCTCCTCATCAAGTGTGTCATCTTTGAAAAGCAGTATATGTCACACCCTACTCCACTGTAAGACATGACACGTCACCCGTAATATACATAAAATACTTATTGAACCTAAAATACTTACTAAGTATACTATAAGGGACTTAAATTTTTTTTTTCATTTTCCCATTTATAACTTGTAATAACAAATTAATATAGTTAGTAAAATAAGTCTTAAAATCTTCTTCTCTTTTAAAAATATGTTGTAAAGAAAATACCTTAATAGTAAGTAATTGAACACATAAAAAGTAACTTCTGTTAAGCTTAATAAAATAGTTAAGTCATTATAATTTTCTAAATTATCGGTTACATCAATAAAATCATAAAATGGTTCCATAACCCATAAGTCCCATGAATGATTTAATTACATATTGAGATCTTTTACAAATATTAGATACATAGTATAATTTAAGTACTTTTACAGAATGAAAACTATCAAATTTTCACACTCAAAATTTATATATACTTGCTTAAATACACAAAGTTGTTCTGTTAATATTTAATACATCATACATAATCTAATAAAAAATCAAATATACAATAGCTACTTTAGTAGCATTCTATCTACAATAGACTTAAAAAAAAATTCCATAAAGAGCAGGACTCACTCTCCTGCTTTCTTCTTTCCTTTCCCTACGATAGTACAGAAAACACTATCTCTAAGCAAATTATTTAGTGGTGCTATTTTATAAGATGAAATGTATATTCATAGCTTTCCAAATATTATCAATGATTGTAAATAAGATTTCTTATTAAAATATTTTTCTTATACTCAACTTTAAAACCCATTAAAGAGTTTTAAAATAAAACATATTAGCAATAACAAGAATTTCCTTCACATAAAATCAAATAGTTGTCATGTTATAAAATGATAGAATAACATCAATTCCATTTCAATAAAACATCCATTCAAGAAATTCAACAATTTTCATTTAGTCTTAGTAGCATAAATAGACTCAATCCAAAGGGCCATCAGTTTCTAATATGCACATCTAGACAAAGTTATCTCAACCTCAGTCTTTGATATAAATACCAATAGAAGAAGGAACAATCTCAAACTCATACAGAGGGAACAATCTCAACCTCGTAAAGAGGGAACAGTATTAATCACAGTATCAGCTTCAACTAATGAAGTGATACCAGTAAGGTAATAACTATGTCTATTAGCTACTGAAGACCATAAATCATTTCATCCATTTAAAAATATCAAATTCACATTAGGCAATATTTCATTTACAAAATACTACTAAAAATATTCATTCACGACCACCCTCATACTACAAATAACAATTGGCCAACACCTCTCTTTTTTATAAATAAACTACATTCAATATAACTTAAAAAAAGAAAATCATAAGATAACAAAATATCATTCTTTCTTTTCAAATCTATAAAACTTTTATTCCAATATTTTCCTTTTTTTTATTCATAAAATATTTTATTAAATTAAATTATAAAATCAAATATACTTTGATTTTAACATAGTAAAAATAATAATATTGCAATAACCTGAATTGGAAGGTTCTCTTATCCTCTTTCCTCTAAATGCAGATTTATCTTCCAATCCTCTTCTCTCAATAACTATAACATGAAATTAACACTAACATTAATTTACTACATTAACATTAATGTAGTATTCAAGCTTTTCTTTCATTTTCACTATGCTCGTCCAAGTGTTATATGACTTTTGTTTAAGTATAAAAACATTTCATATTCAACACTTAACCTCATCTAATATACATAAAAATAACAACTTAAATTATAGAAGTTAATGGCATGCTTAATTCCTTAAATATTCATATAATGCTGAATTTCAGCATTTGATTACAAAAGGTATAATAAGAGGGTACAAAAGGTACTCAGGATCTATTAACTATTATAGATCTGAGTGACAAAATCTAAATTTTATTTCAAATGATTGTAGGTTTAGAAATTATTAAAAATAAACTAAAGAAAATAAAGAAAAACAACAGTGAAAGACAGAGAGAAACCACCATCGACCAAAGAAGACAGTCAGCGGTGGTCTAGAAACAAAATTTAAAAGAACATAACAAAGAAAGAGCCAAAGAGAACGGCTAAAGTTTTGGGTGTGTAGTTAAATATGTCGGGTAAAAATTTTTTAATAGGATATTTAACACTAAAGTTAATTTAAAATTAATAAAAAAATTATTATTGTCTAAGTTTAAGATAAACTCAAAAGAAAAGGGGGAAAAATGTTATTTTCTATAACTAAATTGAAATCAAAATCACTTAAAATAATAAATCAAATCAAAAACCAAGTTTAATTTTTTACCGGCGATGCACTGAAATATGAGAAAGGGAAACTCTCAGAAATGTTTAGGAAATGGAAACTCTCAGAAACGTGTCGGATCCATTTCCATAAATAATGAAAATTGGACTTCCGTTTTCCCTCCCAAAAAATATTTCTTGCATTAAAAAAAATTTAATTTCAAATCCAAATTAAATTTGGATAATTTGCAAATCTTATTAAAGAAATGTCAAATAATTCTACTTTTAATTTTATATTCAAATTTCAAATTTAACAGAAATTCGTTATCTTCTTCTATTTTAACATTTGAATATTTTATTTTATTTTTTTCTTTATTAAGTATGAAACTTAAATTCCTTTAAAAATTTTAATTGTCCCTAAAAAATTTTGAATGTCCCTTTCTCAATTATTTTTACATTTACTTCTATATTTATAAATTTTATAAATAAACCCCAATAGTTTTTATATTTACACAGTTCCCTCTCGTTTGTTTCCTATACTTTTTGAAAATATTGTTTTCCTGTGTTCGTTTCTCATTTTCCCATCTTTTTGTCCGTGCAAGTTAAAATTTTTTACTTATGTGTCATATTCTCAAGTATTATAATATTATTTGATTTCCAGATAAAAAATTATTTATGTTAACGGGGTTAAATAAAAAATTTTCTAAAAAGTTATCAAGAAAAGGTTAATCCATGTATCTTATAAAAGTATTACACAATTTAACTCTCATCAATATAAAAATTTTAATTCCAAAAAAGAAAAAATATAAAAATATTTCTTGCTAACATTATAAAAAAAAGTATATACATATTTAATTTCAGCTAAATATATAAATTCACCCCTAAATTATAAAAAAAAAATTTATGACCCGCTTTTTTTCAAAGTGGCTTTATAGCTTTTTAAAATTATAAATTTACTATAAATGCACGTCTTTTATTGTAGCTGGCAGAGCGAGTGGATTACAAACTCTGAACCGTGCAGAGGCTTTAAAAGAATATATATATTTACGCATCATCAATAATTTAACAAACAAAAGAAAAAGGAAACTCTGCCATTTTATTTGGCAAAGAATTTTCTATTTGAACATGACGGTTAGCAGATGAGGGAGCAAATAAGCAAATGAAATCAGAAAAGAGACTTCTCTAACCAAAATTTTACCGCAATATATGAGATTTAGAAATTGTATAAAAAGCTCGAGTATAACTACACCAATATAATAAGATTGTAGTTTGGTCTAAAGAACAAAGCATCCAAACAAAACTCATTCCAAACAATATTCAAAATTATACATGATAAACAGAAAAAGGAATAATCAAGAATCAAGAAACAAAAAATGCCAAATGGTACATATAAACAACAGAGAAGTAGAAGAACACACCCAAGAAAGTTGAAGAACTGAATCAAGAAAGAAGAAACTCAAGAACAACAGAGAAAGACACAAAAGAATTCCAAGAAAGTTTAGGAAATGAAATCCAAACATTTCTGAACCAAGAAACTTAATTATAGAGTAAATAAAACAAAACCCAATAATTTAAATATTGATTTACAACAGCATATGTGTAATTATTATATAAAAAAATATATATTCTTACGCTTTAATCGCAGAATTAGTGAATTATCTCTTCTAGTGCTTGATAATAGATGTCCCACGTATACTCTCATTGGTTTGCGTGTTTGATATACTGAGATAGTTACACATAACAGTAAAACAAACGAATCATTGTTTTAGCCATTGATTGGTCAAGTGGCATGATAACAATCTGGGTAGAAATATACATATGAAAATATAAATATAAATGCAGTAAAACAAAAGCCAATGCAAATTCTTACCAACACAAACGACATAGAATGAAAAGAAAGTTAAAATGCTTACCATGCCAGATGTGATGTCCTCATGCATTATATCAATCTGATATGCCAACTCTATAGCCAAAATAAACTACAGTTGATTGATTGATTGATTGATTAACTACATAATTCACATATAACTCACCATAAACTGACTCTTGGGAAAACAGGATAATGTTAAGCAAAGTGAAGCCACATAGTTATTGGCAGAAAGATTTTATGTAGATATTGGATTATATATGCTCCAGGAAATACATCTCTTATTTAGAAAGTGAAGTCAAAGGCTTCGCAATTGCTACTTCTTTTTCCTTTAATATAATGTACTGCATGTTATAACCAATATTTGAACAGGAAAACATATGACCTCTTTGCTTGTTGGATTGACATTAATAAAACCTCAAATGTTAATGTGGTTCCCCACTCCTTGATCAAATATCTTGCAATATGCATATAAAAGCTACCAGAAAAATCTAAATATCAAAATGGTTATAACAACAACATGGGGTTGTTCATATCACAACCTAATGACCCGACTATATAGAATTACTAATGAAAATGTGTGATATAAACTCAACTGAACACTTTGAAGATTCAACAAATGGATAAGGGTAATTTACCAAGATATCAGAAATGAGGAGGACAGCAAGCCAGGAACCTATAAGCATTCAAAGAATCTAATTAACTTGAATCTAACTTGGAATCAATGAATATCACCAATATTGACGATATTCAGTAAAGAGAAATGAAATATAAGCAATCAAAGGAAGTAATTAACTCGAATTGTAAGAAGCCCAAAGAAAAACTCTTCAACAGCCAAATAAAACTACAAATATAAAATCTTTAAACAGAAAATCTAGCAAATTCTGTAAGAAATCTCGAGATGGGGTTTCACGCAAAACAAAAGAACAAGAATTGGATTTCTGACATTTCAAATTCGTTGTGAAAAGAAGAAAAAACAAAATCTTTGCCCTAAAATAAGTTTCTTGTAGGAAAAAAGAAAACATTACAAATTAAAAAGAGAACTAAAGGCAAATAGAAAGGAGAATTACGTGGAAGAGGAAGTATAACGTAGCAAGTCGTACATATAAAAGAAGAAACTGAGGTCCGTTGGATTTGGAGAAGGTGAAGTTGGCAAGGATTGTCTGTAAATGAACGCGCAAAGGATAAGGGTAAAATAGGAATCATATAAAAAGGAGTTGGCTAAATTGGAATAACAATGTTCTACGAACAGTCTTTTTGAGTTTCATTTCAGTACAGACAAGTTAAAGACAACCACATTTTTTTCATTAACATAATAGAGTACACAATCATCATAAGAACAAAAAAGAAAATAATTATAGATTTTATATATTTTTTATTTTGTATGCTAAATTTTTAAATTTTATTATTTTATATATTTTTTTTAAAATTTTATATTTTTATAAAAAATATAAGCTTGACAATAAAGATTTTTTTTATTTGACTGTCAAATTCAATAAAAAAAGCGAATCTGACTCGTAAAGATATAATTTAGTGATAAATATATATACGAGTCGAAAATAGATTTATATTCAAATCTCTCTCTAATATTAAAAAAGAATAGATCTAACAAAAATTTTTTTTATTGTACTTTTTATTTTTGAAGTTTTATTCTTTTAAGAAATAAATCTCATGATTTAATATTTATCATAGATGGTTATTCTCCGCTCTAAAGAAATTAACATTTGAAATTTAATTAAATAATATTTTTTCAGAAAAAACAAAATTTAATTGAACTAAAATTTGGAAAAAAAGTAACATTCTATGAATTTGTATAATTCATTTTTAACTAAAATCAAATAAATAATTGGTTCTAATTATATTTTTAATGATTAAATTAAATAAAATAAATTTGATTATTTTTTATCACTAATCAAATATAAACAAGTTTAACACGTGGTACAACTTTTTTTTTTTTTTAATTTCACCAAAATCAATTCTCTTCTATATTAACCGGTGAAAAGAGAGAATCGATTTGCAGAACACTTCTATTTTTTCGTAAAAATATATTTTCGTCATAATATATTCCTTTCATATTTCCATTAAAATCAATTTTTCATAGAAGATAATTGAAATTAAAATAAAAATAAAAATTATGGATATGGAAGGAAAACTTGAACCACGACCGATGACTCAAGAGCTGGCAAGATAGCGACGACAACGCTTCCTGGTGGATAGGTAGCTTCTAGAAAAGCAGCAAGTCCCTCAACATCTGCCATTACTGCACTCATGGAGGCGACAGTTATGAAGACAACGCAAGCAATCTTACCCTTTATTTTTCATTTTTGGGTTAGGCAAATAACAACAAAGAGCTCTCCAAACAATTTATTAAAACACTTTGTTGAATCTACCTTTCCTTTGAATATAGTTTTTATTTGACAGTAACCCATAAATTCCATTTAGATTTTTTCAGTTCCTGGAAAGTACAAAAGGCGGAGAAGATCGATTTTTGGAGAAATATTAAAAGTGAAGAGACTCAGATATAATGGAGGAAGTATCGCCGGTAAAGAAGCAATCACATAGCCGGTGTAGAAAGGATATGTGGTGCTCGTGGGCCGCAATGAATACAGCAAGTGTGCAAATAAACAATACATATGCGAAGGGGAAACCATCGATAAAGCACACGAGTCCATAGACGAGTTAATGCAACCATTTTGGATGACTATGATGGAAGAATAGGCAGTGACGGTGGTCCATTTTATAAAGGGCATAGATAAAGTTGAAGTCTTTGTCAAATACTGATGGGTGGCGAGCGTCTTCATACCCTTTAAGGGCAACAGTCCTGGCATCTTAATTTCTTTTATTGGGATTTTTCATAATTTAATAATTGAGTAAATTTACTCAAATATGATAATACTAGACATGGATGTGTAATATTTCTTTGGAGAGAGAAAAAATAAATTCAACAACAGAAAATAATAATAATAAGAACATGAAAATTAATATTTCTTTGGTGGCAAGAGTATCAAAACCTACATTAACTTGTTGTCTAATCTAGATAACATTGACGTCTAGGCATTCATCTAAAATAGCTTTGCAATCTAAAATAACTAAGGCTAAAGAAGAATTATCAATAACAATATTTTTAAGAGCAAACAATACTACTTGAGAGTCAATAAAAATAAAACCTCTGCCTGGGTAATTCACACAGACAAACAAAAGGCAGTACTGCAATGCAATGGCTTCAACGACTGTGGGATCCGGACCACCATCATAGTAGCCAGAGGTAGAATCTCTTATTATTAATTATATAAAATTAAAAAAAATGTTCAATTCTACATAAGAATAAAAAAAAATTACATAGGACATTAACTACAAGTAAGGTTAAGCATAGATTAGAAAATTGAATTGCAAAGCCAATTAATTTTATTCAGTTTATTTCGATTCAAGTTGCTAATTTATTTAGGTTTGATTTTAAGTAATCAAATTTTTGTTCTCAAATTTTATTTCAAAACTCATAAAAATATAGCCAAAATAATTAATTTTCTTCAAATGCTATAATTGAATGTTAAAATTCATAAAAATGAAAGGCAAATCATCATTGAATAATAAATGAGAAAGCAAAAAAAAGTGATTAAGAAAAGAGAAATATTAGTAAATTTTCTCAAGAAAGATAAAAGCCAAAGCTAAAATATTATAGAGTGTCTCTCTCTTAAGGAAGTGCCACATCAACACTTGCAAAAACTCAATGTTTCTCCTTTATATATATGCTAGTCATTATCTCGCTCTTCACGCGCTAATATTTAAAGTAATATTTTATTAATTATTATTTTTAAAAATTTTTTGAATTATAATGCATATGTTTCAAAATAATTAATCCTTAAACTTTCTTATTATGCACAAATAATTTTCTTTTATTTTTAGTGAGTATATATTGTTAGATCTAATATATAGTAAAATTAAATATAAAATATTTAGGTGTTTTTTTCTAAATAACAATAACAATAATAATAATAATATAGTTATATGTATTATCTTTATTCTACTTTAAATTGTTTAAGAAACATTTTAATAGAAAATAATAGAAGAGATAATGGTTTATTATCGATTTATTATTTTTTATCTTTAATCAAATGTTCACACTTTACTCGCATGTAATTGATATTATTTAAATAATTATTATGTTTAAATTATATTTATTTTTAACAAAAAATTAATTATAATTTTATGTTGAAATAGAAAATAAAAATACTATCTCTTATTTTTCTTTCAAATCAAATTATAGTAAAAAAATGAATAAGCATGAATTAGGAGATGAAAAGCATTAAAAGTGTAGTGTTATATAAAAATTATGAGACCGGATAAATATTTATATATAAATAAAATGGAAAAAAAACAAGTTGGCGCATGAGGCAGGAAAATTTAGCTAATTATACTTACATATAATGGAAATAAAAAAAAAGAACTTTAGATATGAAGAATATAAATAAATTATTAGCTATTGCATTAAACAGAAATAGAGAATGGTGTAGAGAATTTCCATGTTATTGTCGAGCTACCTAGTGCTGTTATCCTTTTGCTTCGTAAAGATTTGCAAGGTATCTCTTTGCCCAGGATTCTATCTGTGTTGAGCTAAAGCTGATTGTTTTTTAAGCTCTTTCCCTCCTTCTATCTAGAAAAATTGAAATAGAAGAGAAATAGAAAAAAAAAAAAGCTAAAGTATGAATAAAAAAAGTTAACTAACTTGGCTAATAATAAACGAAATTTTAGTTGTCTCAGGTTACTATTATTTTATGGACGGTTGATGTTGAGAAGAAATAGTTGGCATTTATAGATACGAAATAAGTAATAATGTGAATTAACTTTGTTGAAGGAGGTAGAGATTATATAAAATTTAAAAGTTAAAAAATAAGATTTTAGTGGATTAAAATTCAAAAACTTAAAAATTAAAATTTTAGTTGGATTAAGTTAGATGATTATATTATATTTTAAATGTTATCGATTATCAGTATTATATTAAATAAAAAATTAAGTAAGTTGACCAATTAAAATATAGAAAAATTTAAATTTTTCTAAAAAAGAAAAAATATAATATTAGATTAACATTCAACTAAATTTTAAGTAGTTTATAATTTAAACAATTCAAATAACGTATTTTAAATATTAATGGATAATTATATAGATAAAGTTTAGTAATTTAATATGAATAATTTATAATAAATAAAAAAAATTTAAAAATTTATAAAAAAAGAAAAATAGAATGCTGAACAAATCAAATATTCTCTTTGTTTCAGCTTTCGTTTATATATATATTAAGTGATAAAGTGGCCGTCAAAATGTGGAGAATGATATTGCACCTTTTAATAAATGTGTGGGTTTTAAAAGGAAAAAAAGTTAAGAAGATAATTCTAAAATTTGTTTATTGTATAGTTCACAATATATATCTGAGTATTTTTTAATTAAGATTTGTGTGTAGCTTTGCTTTTCTTAAAAGTATAAGCATATGCTGAAATATTGTATTAAAAATAGAAAAAGGTATATAATTTTCTTCATATGAATATGACTCGTCATATTTCATAATCATAATCATAATCATCAAAGTATAAACATATACTAATTGAATTAAGCTACAACTCTATTTTTTATTTTATTTATTTCAGAAAATAGCATCATTTAACAATACATTATTTTGTTAATAAACATATGTTTAATTAATATTTTATTATTTTGTTTGTTAGAGTTTTATTATGGTAAATGAAAAGATTAAACATTATCACACTAAATGAAAAATTTTGAAAATGTTCAAATAAATTTTTAAGTATGAGTCCAATAATAATTAGTCATTATTTATTTTTATAACTGTTTTATGTTATTAAAAGATGAGCGGTGTAATATTTTATTGCTATTATTTCGTAACAAATAAATTTCAGACAAAATTTTAGGATAATAAATTGGCTAATAATTTGTGGTTTTAATTTGAGACATAAATTTTTGTGTCCCTTTTTCGATATTCATTTAGCTAATTTTTCGTTTTTGACTTTCTTAATAGTAAATGCCATTCTTTTTATTTTTGTTTAAAAGGTTTCTTTTTTTTTAATTTATCTTTTACGAAATTGATTTATTTTTAATGCACATATAACTCAGTTACTACTAAGTGATTGTGTTTCTTAATATTTAATGTAATAAAATCCACATAAAATATATTTTTTCTTCGTTTCTCTTTGACATCTCTTATCTCTTTGAAATATCTCTCAATTAAGATAAAAGAGCAATAAATATCATACAAGATATACATTTTTTACTTCATTTTCTCTTTAAAATATCTTCATTTTCTTTTTGTAATCTCTTTTTAAAATATGAAATCTCTCACAATTAAGATAGAAGAAAATACTCAAATATTGTAAGTTTTCTCTTCTTAAATAAAGCACTATGTCAGCATAGAGGAAAAACTCATGATCCTCCTTTATACATATAATATGATATGATATGATACGATATGATGATATATTTATATATTATTCCCTGTAGCTTTTTTATTTAGAGAAAACAGAAAAAGCTCATGGATTAAAAAAGTTAATCAAATTAAGTTTTTTCTCCTAAAATGTCATTCATTTCATCATTAATTATAGGAACAATAGCTTACACAAAAAGGAGTCCCAAGAAATGAATTTATTGCCTACTTGCATCATTTGAGCGGCACTTTCAACATTATTTATTAACTTTATCTTACTTTATTAGAAAAGGAGACATTTTACATCATATGTACATAAAAATAAAAAAAATTGTGGAGCCAAATTAAAGGCCAAAATTTTCTAACTTATTCATTAAAGGCCACAAATTTCCAAAGTTTTCAGCAAAAAAAAAAAAGTAAAAACTTAAATTTTGATTCTAACTTATTTAAACTTGAATAATTTTTCAATTCAAATTTAAAATTAAAAGTAAAATTTAGTTTTTTCAAATTTAAATGAAATTCAGAAAGTAGTGCTTAAATACAAAATGGCTTAAAGCAGTGCACAACTAATAATTAAAAGGTCACAAAGTGACTTATAAAAGTTTATAACTGTTAACTAACATAGAGAAATAAAAAATTGTTAAAAAAGTGCACAATTGCTAAAAATAAAAGGCAATTAAGTGACTTACAAAAAAGCAAAAAATAATCAGAAAGTGCACAATTTTCTACCAACAAAAGTCCACATTTACCTATATTTAGAGAAAACGAATTTTAGGGATTTTGAGAGAGCGATTGCTAGCAAAAACACTAGTTTTTCCCTTTTTTTTAATAACCAAAACATATCCATATCTTTAAAAACAAAATGTGGCCGTTTTCAAAATTTAACTGAGCAAAACATATATTCATTCCTAATATCAATGGTTATGATCAAATTTATAATGATAATGTAGACATATATTCATCAAACATATAAATAAGGGCTAATTTTGTATTTATGTAGCCAAATTTATAAAAACGATCACTGTTACTATAAAACGAAATGAAAAAAGTGAGTTGATAACTTGTCCCTTTAAACACGCGTGCATTAAATGCTGAGAATATTTGTCTATCACTTTCCTTAATTGTTGAGCTTTAATTTTAAAAAATTTCAAGGGTTTTTTAGTTTTGTTTAACTTGGCTTGCATTTCAAAATTACTAATTAGAGTAAATTTCTCCATATAAAAAATACATCCAAAAATGAATTTTCTCTAAATAAAAAAAAAGGAGGGAGTACAATATTGTATAATATAATAATTTAGGGTTTGTTCTACAAAATTAGTTGTTTTGATAGCTGTTAATTGTTTTAGTGGCGTTTAGCTGTTAGCTGTTTGAATAGTATTTCATGAAACGCTAAAAGCTAAACGTTACATGAGTTAACTTTTCACAAAAAGCTATCCTAACCTTTAAAAGCTAGTCCAAATGTTATATTACCGAATAATTTTTTAAGCAGTATTCAGTATTTTGATTAGTCAAAACTCTAAAAGCTACTAAAAATATTGTTGCCGAACACTGCCTTAGTTTGAAATAAGTTAAAAAAAAGGAAAAAAGAAAACATTGCTTCTTTATTTTCCTTTTTTTTATTGTAAAACTCTAACGAAAAAATTATATCGTGGATGGTAATTTTTCATTCATATTTGAGAAATAAAAATAAAAAACTACAATTAAACCAAACATGGCAAGTATAATTGTAATAGTTTGAGATTATATTTTCAAAATTTTTGAATTTAAATTAAATGAAAGTGCAATGTTGGCGAATTGAATGGCTATTCTGAAAATTCCACATTCTAGCAAGTATTTCTTTAGAATAAGGTTTTAGTTTAGCTAGATTTTTTTTTTTTAGCAGAGTTAGCTGGATAAACCAGCCAGCAAAAATATAGTATTGGGAGAGGATGACCCCGTTGCTTCAGTTAAGGAGAAAAAAAAATAGAAAAAACATGAAATATTATTATATGTATCCATTTTAGCTTTAAGAAGCAGATCCTTTATGTGTTTTTTTTGAGTAGTAAAAGACCATTTTGCAATCCATATAACTACAATTTCGAAAAATTAGGATAGTTTTCTAAGGTCACGAACTGCAAACCTCTGACAAAATGTGATTAAGAGTCTGTTTGATAAAATTAGTTACTTTTATAGTTATTAGTTATTTTAGTAACGGTTAGCTGTTATCAGTTTAGTAACTTTTCATGAAACGCTAAAAGCTAAACATTATATGAACGAAGTAAGATATGAATTTGGTTTTGAGCCATAGAAATTGATTGAATTAAGGAAGTACATCCTTAAGACACTTATGCCAAATTCGTGGTGCCTCTTCAAACCATAAATTAATTTTTGAAGTCTACAAAAATGTTTCAATTTATTAGGATCCACAAATATTAGAGGTTGTGTTAATACAAGATCATCAGGAATCGTGAACGAAAGCATCACAAATATTTAATGGTTGAATACGTTTATTGCCCTCTGTATTTGTATAAAAAAATTTTTTGACCATCTCAACTTTTAAAATAACTTTTTATCCCTTTAGACTCATTTTTTGTAATTTATGCACGTCTGGCCAGAGATAGATTGTCTGAGTGTAAAATACGTGCGATGACGTGGAAAAACACCATTGCTTCTGCAGTGTATAAATTAAAAAAAAAATCTAGGGGGCTAAAAGGTCATTGTAAAAATTGAGGTGGCCAAAAAGACCTTTTTGTATAAGTACATAGGATAATGTATGTATTTGGCCATTATTTTATAGATGACGCGACATATAAAATCTGCCACATAGGATAATTACGTGGAAAAAGATCATTGCTTAAGCAGTGCATAAATTGTAAAAAAAAAAGTTTATGAGGCCAAAAGGATATTTTGAAAATTGAGGTGGCTAAAAGACTTTTTTTGTGTAAATATGGGGGTAATTTATGTATTTGGTCGATGATGTGGCTGCTACATCAGACAATCTTAGCAAATTTAACTCGATAATTTAAAGAGTGTATATCACGCTTTAATTTTTTATATGGCTAGACGTGTATAAATTACAAAAAGACGAGTCTATGGACCAAAAGGTCATTTTGAAAATTGAGCTAGGTAAAAGATTTTTTTATTCAAATACAGGGGGCAATTTATGTATTAAGCTGATATTTAATTGACCAACGAAACAAAATTGCTAAAGAAAAAAATTAGAGGGTTTATTATATAGTATGTGTACGAGTTGTTAGTGTTAGAGTAGGTGCCTGTGTATTTACTTGAGTTAGACTATTAGATATAGGAAGATGAAATTTCATCGGCAGCTCCAATGACGGCTAGCTTTTCATAAGTGCACGAAACTAATAAATAATGAATTGAGTATCATTTCCACGAGAATTATATATCAAGTAGCAAATTGTATTAACTCACTATTATTTAAGCGACAATAAAAAGAATAATTGGAATAACGTGATGAAAAATAACTCAAACAAAAATATTTGATGAAAATAATTAAAGACTAAAAGGTATTAAGGATTTTGATTTCACTTAATTCTAATTTATTTTATTAGTTTAATAATCAATTTTAATTGTTCAAGTAAGAAAAACAATCTTAAAATCACTAATACGCTCTCTCGATATATTATTAAATATTTTAACTCGATGCAATTACCTATCTCCCAATAGCATAATAAAATATTAATTAAATCATTAAATTTTATAGTTTGTTTAAAAATTCATAACTTAAGGTGGTGAGCTTATGAAAATCCCCTATAAGTAAAATCATATGGCTTCTGCATCAAGTTATTATTCTCATACATTTTATATATTTTTGATATCTGAAACCATTCTTCCGATAGTGATTAATGAAATAAATCAATACAAGAAGAAATTTGCCTAGAAGTATTAAATTCAATAATAAATTATACTTTTTGAATAAAGAAAAGCAAATCTAATATTAAATTAGAATAGAAATTAAGCTACATCAAATCTCTAATATGAAAATTTAGTTCAATATAGGAATTAAATAAAATTTAATTAAATTTAAAAATAATCTCATAATCAATATGAATAATGAAAAGTAGAAACAAGATTAACAGTTTAGAGATAAAAATTAATCAACTAATAGCGTCGACGGCTTCCTTGATTCTTTACATAAATTTGAATGCTCGAAATCTTAAAAAAAAAGAAAACTAAAAAAAGCAAAACAAAGATCTAATATCTAAAATTTGATGATGTATTGTTATAGTGATATCTCCTTATGTAGACTTCATAGGGTGTTTTGAACCGAGTAGAAAACTGATTTTGTTGTATTTTTTTACATAAACTTGAATGCTCAAAGTCCTAAAAAAAAGAAAACTAAAAAAAGCAGAACAAAGATTTAAGATCTAAGATTCAATGATGTATTGTTATAGTGATATTTCTTTATATAGAGTTCGTAGGGTGTCTTTGAATCCGAATATAAAATTGATTTTGTGTTGTATTACTTCCCAATTAGGAGTCTTTTTAACTAAATGGGGCTGAATTCAAACAATATAAGTCTTATATTATTCTCATATAGCTCTATGCATAAGCCACATTCAAGCTTCAAATCTACACGGGCTAAATAATTAAAGTCGGTCCATTTTGAATTTTTAGCTTTTTTTGGTAACACAATCGTGGCATTTGACACGGTTAGACCGTGCACTTTACCGACTTGACCATATTAAGGTTTCAACTCCAATCTTCTTTGATGCAAAATTAGACTATTTTCCTGCTAAAAGTCATTCAAATTAAACTTCTTAGAATTAAAGAAACTTAATTAAAAATATAAGTAAATTTAAATAAAAATTAATTAAAGTAACTAAAAACACTAAAAATCCTAATAAAAACTATATTGAAAATATTATAAAAATAAGACCTACCACTGTGGAACGTTAGAAGCAAAGGTTTGGATATCTATCGGGCTTTTAACCATTTCATGGTATGAGGGACGGAGGAAGTTAATAGTTCAGTCAGATTCTCAAACAACTATTACCTTGGTAAGTGGCCAAACTGATATTGCTTTTCGGATTGCTAATCTCATAAGAGAGTATTTTTCCTATTTTGCAGGGAATGGCAAGTGCAATCGGTAAAGGTGCATCCAAAACTAATTCTGTGGCAGATTGTTTAGCTAACGAGGCCCTAATTAGTTTTTTGGATTGTCTTTTGTATGAGTCTAGTTCTCAAGCTAGATTTTATTTGAGGGCTGACCTTGTAGGGGCAGTGTGGCCTCGTCTTAAAGGCATTATACACTCATATGTAATAATAATAATAATAATAATAATAATAATAATAAAATTAACTTAATCACCAAAAAAATTTTGAACTTATAAATTTTTCTTTTTTAAATTTGGCCAATACTTTTAATTTTATCAATCAATACCATGTATTTATTTTTCTTTGTCAATTATGGCCTCGGTCTAGAATATGTTAATGTTTGTTGATGTGTCCGTTAACAGGGTTTAATTTTTTTTCAGATTACGTCTATATGAACATGTCATGTAAGAAAGCTAACTTAAATATAAAAGGTTTAATCACAAAAAAAAGTCTAAACTTTTGAGTTTTTTTTTTCAAATTTGGCTAATACTTATGATTTTGTCAATCAATACCCTGTACTTATTTTTTTATGTTAATTGTGGCTTCCGTTTAGAGTCTATTAATATTTGTTGATGTTTCTGTTAATTGGCTTCAATTTTTTCTCAGATCACGTCCACGTTGACATGCCACGTAAGAAAACTAACTTGAATATAAAAATACATTAAACAATATCATTTTATAGTTGGACTTATATTCAGTATTTTGATTTTATTTTTTTATCATTAACTTTAAAATAAATTGAGGCATTACCTTTTTTTGTATACGACCATATATTTTGACAAATAAGAACTCATTTCTTAGGTTTACATGTCATATAAAAATACCTAATATTTATTTTTCCTCAAAAAATAGCAAGCAAAATATTGAAATATTGAAGATAGGGTCCAGTTAGAAAATAACACCGTTTAATGTATTTTTATATTCAAGTTAATTTTCTTATGTAATGTGTCCACGTGGATATGATATGGAAAAAAATTAGACCACATTAATAGACACATGGGTAAACATTAATAAACTCTAGACAAAAGCCACAATCGACAAAAAAAAAATAAATACAGGGTATTAATTGATAAAAACCAAAGTACTGACTAAATTTAAAAAAAATTTATAAGTTCAGGCATTTTTTTATAATTAAGCTTTTTATATTCAAATTAGCTTTTTACGTGGCGTGTTCACGTGGATGTGATATGGAAAAAAATTGAATCACTGTAAAAGACACATCGGCAAATATTAACAGACTTTAGATGAAAGCCACAATTTACAAAGAAAAATAAATATAGGGTATTAATTGATAAAATTAAAAGTATTGGCTAAATTTAAAAAAAACCTATAAGTTCGAATTTTTTTTATGATTAAGCTTTTTATGTTCAAGTTGGCTTTTTTACATAGTATGTTTACATAGACGTGATTTGGGAAAAATTAGATTTTATTAATAGATATATCAGCAAACATTAGTAGATTCTAGACGGAGGTTACAATTGACAAAGAAAAATAAGTACAGAGCATTAATTGACAAAATTAAAAGTATTTGTCAAATTTGAAAAAAACTTATAAGTTCAGATTTTTTTTGTTATTAAGCCAATAAAATTGCATAATCTATCTAATTTTATGGATATGACTAAGAATTACTATTTCTGTTCCATTTTATTTGTATAGTTTGATAAAACACGCATATTAAAAATTTAGTCAATAAATATTATTTTGCTACTTTTTATACTCTTAAATTTATTCATTAAGATATTAATAAAAAATCTATTTAATAAATAATTATAAATATTATTATGAAACAAATAATTTTTAAATATAAATTTAGAAATTTTATAAATATTTTGGTACATTTAAAAAAGGAACAAGTAAACAAAATGGATGAAGGAAATATATGTTTAACCATATTTTGTAAAAGAAAAAAAAAGGCAGGGAATAAAATGTTTAATGCTGCGCAGTAAGTTGCTACACATTAATTGCTCTTTTCATATCTTTTGTTTTATTTTCTCATCTAAAAGGTCTAAAAAAATGCTCGACAGTGACTCTACTGTTAAGTTTGGTCCATTTGCTTTCAGTGGACACGGCATCTCGCTCTCCATCCCTCACTCTCTCTCTCTCTTTCCATATCTTTCCAACATTTTCTTTTTAATTAACAAATCCAAAGATCATAGAAATAGAAGAAAAGGTGAAAGCTTTAGCCTTTAACAAGGAAGAAGAAGGGAAAACAAAAGAATCTATCCTTGCTCACCAACTGTTTGTTCTAATGCCAAAGTGAAAAGGACCCACAACTGAAAAACAGACAAAACAAACAACGATACAGTTCAATTCTCCTCTTTCTCTTTCCTCCTCCTCCTCCTCCTCCTTCTCTATCTCTTATTAAATAATTCTAAAAGTTGTTGAAGTAAACACTCTTTACAATTTTTTATTACCTTTTAACATCCCAACCATTTCCTTACACATAGCCACAAGCTTGCTTGCTTATATATTTGTACAGAGTTCTATATGCTTGCCGGCGATGCCCACGCCAGTCAGCGTTGCAAGGCAATGCTTAACAGACGACGCGGCGCGTGCTCTTGATGATGCTGTTGCTGTGGCGCGTCGTCGTAGCCATGCTCAAACTACATCTCTCCATGCCGTCTCTGCTTTACTTGCTTTGCCTTCTTCTATTCTCCGTGATGCTTGTGCGCGCGCTAGAAATAGTCCGTGTTCTTCCCGCCTTCAGTTTCGCGCGCTGGAGCTCTGTGTTGGAGTTTCTCTTGATCGGTTGTCTTCGTCGAAAACCCTGGAGGAGCCTCCTATTTCGAATTCTCTCATGGCAGCGATTAAACGGTCTCAGGCGAATCAACGGAGGCATCCTGATAACTTTCACTTGCAGCAAATACACTGTAATCAACAACCGGCGTCGGTTTTGAAGGTTGAGCTTAAGTACTTCATTCTGTCCATTTTGGATGATCCGATTGTTAGTCGGGTACTCGGAGAGGCTGGGTTTAGGAGTTGTGATATTAAGTTGGCGATTATTCACCCGCCGGTGACGCCGCAAACGGCGAAATTCTCGCGGACAAGGTATTCGTCGCGTTTCCTGTATAATTTGACAGGTTCGGATCTAGTTCGACCCGGTTTGAGCTTTCCGTGTAGTGGACGAGAAGATGTGGAAGAGGATTGTAGGAGAATCAGTGAGGCATTAATGAAAAGAAACGGAAAAGGAAAAAACTTGTTGCTTCTTGGTGTCTGTGCTGGTGATGCTTTAAAGAGATTTATCGAATGTGTAAATATGGATAAAGAAAAAATTTTGCCTAGTGAGATTTCAGGGTTAAGAGTGATTTCTATAGAAAAAGAGATTGTTGAGTTTGTTAGTGAAGGAGGGAAAGAAAGAGAAAATATGGGGTTCAAGTTTGAGGAACTGCGAAATGAACTAGACCAATGTTCAGGTCCGGGTATTTTGTTGAATGTTGGAGAATTAAAGGGTTTGGTTAATGAAAGTGATTCCATTGATGATGCTTTGAGTTATTTGGTTTCGAAGCTAACAGGTTTGTTAGAGGGTTTTAGAGATAAGTTGTGGTTGATGGGAGCTGCAGCTAAACATGAAACTTATTCCAAGTTGTTGGGACAATTTCCAGCTATAGAAAAGGATTGGGATCTTCATATTCTACCAATCACCTCTTCTAAAAGTCCTTCTGATTGTTTCGGCTCCAAATGTAGGTGAGTAGTTTTCTCATTTTATCTTAGTTATACTGCTCTGTTGTTATTAATCAGGAAAAAAAAAACACAAACATGTTGAATTAGAATTTTCTTTTGGTTTATATATGTGTTTTAAGGATATCCATTTAGGGTAAAGAAGTCTGAAGCTTCTTAAACATAAAATTTTTCTCTTATGAAACAAGAAGAATATAAAAAGGACGGGTCTTTGGATTGGTGGAATAGAATGGCCTATAATAGAATTCTTTTAGCTAATCCTTTATTTCTTCTACGAGTGACGGTTAGCTGTTGCCGTTGTATCTATAGTCTCTTTAAATCCTTTTTTGCTTGCCGTCTTCATTATATTCGTTATTTGTGTCGTGCAGTTAACCGATAATTTTGAGCTTTTCCTTTGCTTTCCTCCTTTTTTTTTTCCTCCTCCTCTACTTATTATTTTGTTCAGTATATATGTCATGCAGTTGGATAGATTTGAAGCTTTTTCTTGTTGCTGATTTCCTTTCCATCTTTTTTCTGTACTTGTTATTTTGAGTAATTTGTTGCTTGTTGCTCTGCTTTTTTTCCCCCTTCCCCACTATTCGTACACAGTGTTGCATGGTTCAAATGCTGTTTTTTTTTTGGACATTTTGCTAGCATGGGCTATGTGTTTCCACTTTTCATTTTGCTTTGGTGTTCTATATTACAAAGAGTTCAATATCAGGTTATCCTGAAAGCAATCTAATTTGGACTAATAAAGAAAAGCCCTTCTAACTATCAGCCAATTTTCAATTGCCAATTGGCCACTTAGGAAAATCTCAAATGATGTCTAAATTTGGATTCATAAAGAGAGAGCCTCCAAATTATATTTTTCAATTTGTAATTAATTAGATACTTCTGTGAAAATAAAGAAAAATAACCTGTATTTTTAAGTTGTGACTGTGATGGTTTGGCCATGATGCCAAATATTGATTGAAGTGAAGACTAATCTTGGTTATTTCTATAGAAATCTCATGACTACATCTGAAATTTTTGAAATTTAGGTATAGTTTTGGAATTTTTTTGGTTATTTTTACTATTTTTCTTGAGATGTATTAATTTTTGAAATTTGACCACATCTGAAACTTAATTATTCATGAAGGGAAGGTGTTATTGTTCAAAGTAGTTATTCTCTTGAATTCCTTTATATTTTATTTTGGCTATATAATATGTAGCATAGGGTAGTGTGCGAAATGCCTTGTTTTATTCCAAATTCTGTTCTGAACCTGTCTATCCATGCATACAGTTTAGCTTCTAACTGTTTCTAACCATTGAATCTCACAGTTCCATGCTCATGACATACTTACAGCTTAATGGGGTCTTTTGTTCCATTTGGTGGGTTTTTCTCGACACCATCAGATTTCAGAAATCCATCCATCAACATAAATCAATCCATCACTCGATGTCACCTTTGCACTGCAAAGTACGAGCACGAAGTTGCTGAAATGTTGAAGATTGGACCGACAATTTCAGTTGCAGATCAGCACTCAGAGAACTTACCTTCTTGGTTACAGATGGCTCATCGTGATACAGGCAAGGGATTTGATGCAGCTAAGGTGTGTCCCTCCTACATAGTTGGAAATCTTTGACTGAGCTTGTGCACATGCATAAGCATTTTTCTTTTTGAAACTAATATTTTGCAGCATCGGCACAAAGTTACATACATTTTGGATATTTCATTAATTGGCTTGCAATATTTATGTAAGAATGTCCCTCATCTTCAGTGCAGACCAAAAATGATGGAACAACATTGAATGAGAAAATTTTGGGGCTGCAAAAGAAATGGAATGGCATTTGCCAACAGCTTCATCATGCTCAGCCGTTCTCCAAATTTGATATTTCTCAGAGCAGGCCTCAGGCATCAATGGCAGAGGGCTTTCCTTATGTTGCAGATGGGAAGGAGAGGAGCAGCAGCTGCAGCAGAGATTCATCACTTAATGAGAGTCAATGTGCAAATCTAGGCCTTGGCATTCATATGGACTTGCAAAATGTTTTTCCATCAAAATGTAGCATACCATTACCCGTAGCTTCTGAATCTGAGAATGTTAATTACCGACTTAAGCTTCTCAAAGAAACATCAAAAAGTCAGCAGAAAGAGAAAGATGGTCCTTTGTTTACCCCCTTTACTCTGCCCTATATGAATCTACCCACTGATCACACGTCATCTTTATCTGTCACTTCTGTGACCACGGATTTGGGGTTAGGAACACTCTATGCATCAAGTTCTCAAAAACCAAACAAGTCAAAATTAGGCGATTATAAAGAGCATTTTCAGCACCTTACAGGTTTTAATTCTTCTGGGTTTGGAGCTAGTGAGAGTACACATAAAATCAAACTATCTTCTTCATGTTCTAATCCTTCTGTGGGAGGCCATTTGGATTCAAGAGATTACAAATCAATCAGAGAAGCTCTTCTTAAAAGAGTTGGATGGCAAGAAGAAGCCATATGTGCTATTAGTCGAGCCATATGCCATTGTAAGGCAGGATATGGAAGAAATCATGGCTCAATTGCAAGAGGAGATATTTGGCTTTCTTTCCTTGGGCCTGACAAAGTTGGAAAGAGAAGAATTGCCTCAATACTTGCTGAGGTAGTGTTTGGTAGCCATGAAAACTTAATATCCGTGGATTTGAGCCTCCATGATGGGGATAGGCCATCAGAGTGTGTATTTGGATGCCAAGAATTAAATGATTATGATGCCAAATTTAGGGGGAAGACGGTAGTTGATTATATTGCAATGGAGTTGAGCAAGAAACCTCATTCAGTAGTGCTCCTTGAAAATGTTGATAAGGCTGATTTTCTGGTCCAGACTAGTTTGTCCAAGGCTGTGAGGACAGGTAAATTTCCGAATTTGCTTGGGAGAGAAATCAGTGTCAATAATATGATTTTTGTGACTACCTCAACCATTGTGAAGGATAATGTAAATTTTTCATCACAGAAGGAACATATTAAGTTATCTGAGGAAAGCATTATTGGAGCTAAGAGCTGGCAAATGCAAATATTAATTGAACATGTCACTGAGGGTGCAAGCAAAAGAAATGAAATGAGCATGAAGGTTTCAAGAAAAGCGACCACCACTGCATCATTGGTTAATAAAAGAAAGCTGGACAGAATCACTAGCTCCACAGAGCAGGAACTAAATAATGAGGCTAGAAAACAGGCAAGTAAAGTGTCAGGTTCTTCTCTGGACTTGAACCTCCCTGCAGAGGGGACGGAAGAGAACACTGATTCTAGTATTTGTGACTGTGACTCTATCTCTGAAAACTCAGAAGCTTGGTTGGAAGATTTCTTTGATCAAATGGATGAAAAGGTATTATTCAAGCCATTTGATTTTGATGCTCTTGCTGAGAAAATAGTGAGCGAAATCAACATAGAATTTCGGAAGGTATTTGGGCTGGAGATGTTACTGGAGATTGATGATGAAGCAATGCTACAAATGCTTGCAGCTTCTTGGTCATCGGATGTGAACAGAGCGATGGAGGACTGGGTTGAAAGAGTCCTTGGCAGAGGATTCATTGAAGCCAGGCAGAAATACCATGTTACTGTTCCATATGTTGTAAAATTAGTTACTTGTAAAGGCGTTTCGGTGGATGAGCGAGCTCCTGGAATATGCCTGCCTGCTAGAATTAATCTGTAAACTGATTTTATTACTCACCAATGTTTCTTGTAATTATGTGTAATGTAGCTTTTGGCATATAGGTTTAGTATCCAAAAATTGCCATTTTGGTTAATCAATGCCATAAATTTTGGGGTAATCTATTTCTCTGTTGTATTGATTGTAAGTATTTTATGAAAGAAGTAAAATAAGAATAAAAAAAAAAGGTGGGAAAACGACTAATTCTTTTCCGTTTCATGCATGCTTTGCCATGAAAATTGCCAAATGCATAAATCTTATGGTGTCTCAAAATTTTACTTAAACTTATTAATTTATGCCTTTAAAGTTCTGAATTTTTTATAACACGTCTTATCTCTATACATTAGTAATAGTTATTCTTTTTCTTTTTTTTTATATTCAAAGTAGTATCAACTTGATGTAGTTACTACAACTTTTGCAATTATTGATTATCTAATTAATCAATATAATTTTATAAGTTGAAATGCATAATAGAAAAAATTTGTAAGTTAAAGTGTTTAATAAGTCCGATTATGTAAGTTGAAGTTTTAATGTAGTAAAGTATGAGTTAAAGATGTTATAATATTTTTTATATAAAATATGAAGTGGATCCATGCATTTTGCCCCGTGACAATTGATGTCGCACTATGAATGACCAAATGCATATCCATACTTAACAAAAAAAAAACCTTGTGATGCCCAAAATCTTATAGCTCTTAGTTGGATTTTTGTGTTTTTTTGGGCTATTTTCTTCGTTGCAAGTTGGAGAGCCATCTAAGTTTGACGAAGGGAAACCGAAAGCTTGATTATCAATTTTAAACTTCTCCAAACTTGCTTTCAGTGGTTAATTCTCAATTTCTCATTCTCCTCTTTCACTTTCTCGTTTTTTTATTTTCTAGGGGCCTCGGTAAAAATTGAGGATTTTGTTATAATCGATTGAAATGGGTGAATTGAATACTTAAGCATGTTAATGGAGACTTGTATATTGTTGTAGTATGCTTGATATAACGAGAAATCATCTCCTAGGAGAACCTATGATGACCGAACCATAGGGGATATATTATCATGTGACTTCCCTGCTTTTGATTGATAAATTCCCTTCCTAAATGATCTTTGATATGTGATTTAAGTTCGGTAATACTGTCCTTAATGAATCCTTAGAAATGAATATTTTCCTACAACCTAAATTTAGAATTTTTGGGAAATTCATGAAGAGCAATTTACGATTCAGGTTCAATAATGTTTTAAAGATTATGAGAGAATCCATAGCTGAAACTAAACAATTTTGGCAGAAGGGAATGCTTAAGTGGTTCTTCCTCCTGTCTTAATTGTTGGGATCAGTTTCTTCATGGTTTTTAGTTGGATTCATATAAACATACAGAAATTCGTTTATAGATTTGAATATTTGTCGATGATAGCTTAAAAAATTATGTTTTCATGTAAACTTAAAACATTTAGCAGACATGGACTTCATTTCCCATCAAGCACTTCATCCTGCCTATCAAAGCTTAGTTACCTATAACTATAATTCGTTAATACGATTATCAAATGGTGCAAGGGCTACAAACTAGTGGAGCCGAGCTGAATTTTGGTGAGCTCGAGCTTGGCTCGATAAGGATATACTCAAATTCAGCTTGTTTAAAAATAATCAAATTCGAACTTAACTCGGGTTTGGCTCGATAATTACAAACGGGCTGTGTTCGAGCTCAAGTTCGAAACTTATTAACTAAAATGACATCGTTTTAATATAAATTTTAATTAATTTTGTCTTGTTGAATTAGCTTGTGAGATCGACTCGGCTCGATAAAGCTATCTCGTGAGCTTTACTCGATAAGGTTGGCTTGCAAGATAATGATCTAATCTCGAGCTCGGCTCATTTATTAAACAAGCTCGATAGCTCAACTCGATAAGCTTATTGAACAAACTCAACTGAGTTTTTATCGAGCCGCTTGAGTAGTTCATGAATGACTTGTCTCGTTCACGGTCCTAAATGGTGCTAAACTGCAAAATTAATCACATATCCATAATCTATAAGAAAAATAAGTCATTTTGAGTGTAAGGGTGTCGAAAACCACCATGATTGTTGGCAAAACCACCACTTATGGCAGCTAGAAAATCTAAGCTTAGCTACTTTACATAATCTATATATTAAAATGCTTTAAATTCAATGATAAAATCTAATTTGGTATCAATTTAGTGAAATACCATCAATTCCTAAGCCAATCAATATCGTAATTTTGAAACTTAACTTTTGAGGTAAATAAAAATTTTCAATTAAACTGCCACATTAATTAAAGAAAAGGAGTTTAGAGGATTTAAATGTGAGATTCAATCTCATCAAGTGGAAGGACATTACTGAAGACATTGGATTTAGGTCGGACACCCCTCTTTAAAAATATTGACTCGCACTCTCCTTTCTTAGCATTTCACTTTTTTTTTTTTAACAAATTGTAAATTAATTGTTTTATTTTTATAAAAATTTGCTTATTGTACAATAATTTAATCAATTAATATAAATTTATAAATAATTGTCAGATTATTAAAAAATGTCTTTCACATTTGTTTTTTTTATTTTTTTTCAATTCCATTAAATTTAGAATTGAATTAGTTCGAAATCTTTCTTTTTCGATAAATCATCTGATATCCGACTCAGTTAATTAATAGGAATCGAATGAGTGACTTGTTTCATCGAACCAAATGATAATTGAACACTGGATATTACTTAAGTCATCGAGTGCCTCATCCCGCTGAACCATAGTTAAGTTGGAGATTCATTTTGAAACTTAAAAGGTTTATTAAGAAAAACAAGTGGCCCCAAAATATAAATTTTTTGAGCTGAGCGATCATAACCGTCGAAAATTAAACTAAAACTACCCGATTCGACCACGTCAGAAACTGGCCCCGACTTCATCCTAGCTTGCAGCAGAGAATCAAAACCTGCCCCCTGAAATTAGCTCACAGAAAGATACTTCTTTCCTCAGTTTTCCCTACTTCTCTCTTTCATTTCTTCAAGCCAAAGCAAAATTCCTCTCTCTTTTCGTAATCCGCCGAAATTTTCCGGTTAAATGATCCATCAATAACCCTAGAATTCAAATGAGCTCGGCGAACAACACAACCACCACAACTACCACCACCTCTAATGGCAGCACCACCGCTGCTCATTCCAATAATCACCAAGATCCCGGCTCCTACTTTCTGAACCTCGCGCGCCAGTGCTTGCAGGAGCCTGGGGCTCCTACTTCCGCATCGAGGGCGATGATGGGGGAGGATGACGGGGAAGATGAACCTACTGAGCTTAACACGATCAACAGTTCCGGAGGGTTTCTCGTGATGTCAACCGATAAACTTTCTGTTAAGTACACAAGCGTTAATCTTCATGGCCATGATGTTGGCGCCGTTCAAGCTAATAGGCCTGCTCCTGTTAAGCGGCTTGTTTATTACTTCGAGATATATATTAAGAATGCTGGGGCCAAAGGACAGATTGCTGTTGGATTCACTAATGAGAGTTTTAAGATGAGAAGGCAGCCCGGGTATGTTCTTTTTTTCTTTAAGCTTTTGTATTTTTGTTGAATATGGAAATTTCGCTTGGAATTTTATTTGATGAGGTATTTATATGAGGAGATGATAGAAATGAAAGAGCCTTGAGTCCAATGTTGGTGCATATGGTTGCTAGATTTTGTCTTTCCTTGAAGGTTATGCTCAGTGAGTTGGTGTGATAAATTTGATTGTGGGTGTGTGGTTGCAGAGTAATTCTATAGAAATGAAACAATAAGTGAAGAGCTATAATGTCAATTATAGTTGGAAAAAGAGTAAAGAAACTGGGTGAGGTGTGGAAAAAATGTTAACAAGCAGATAACAGATAAATTATGATCATCAAACCATTGTTACACATTGGTTTTAAGTTTTTGGTGCTTGAATGTGCTGGAATGTTTCTGTGAGCTTTATGAGTAAAATAAAAAGGAACCCACACCTTTTTGTTGAATTTGGGTAAATAGCAGTTTTTAAAAATGTTAGGCACATTCATGCCATAGTTGTCAAGAATATTGGTGCTCAGATTCAGAGATTTGAGGTGCGTTTATAAAGTTTGTCCGTAGAACGCTTGAATAAATACAAGACTTTCAATTTATTGTATAATTCCAAAATATCTGAGAATTCATAGGGAAATACCAACACTTCAAAGAAGATAAATAACTGTTGACTAGGAACATTAGTTCAAATCTTCAGTAGTAGTTGCCTGAATGTAGGAGTGAAAAAAGAAACCACAACTGACTATAGTTCAATAATGAACACAAAAGGTCAATAAAAACCTAGATTCCATTCTCAAGCTATTTCTGGAGAATCCAATCATAATAATGCTTATCATCTTCGGGAAAAAGATCTTCTTTCTCTTCATTCTTGTTGAGGCTCTCCATGTCTTCTTCCTCTTTGCCCATTCCTTCTAAACTAGTCTAGTCCTTATAGTTTCTGAAGATTAAGCAAAGTAGAACCAATTGTCTCTGCTGGTGCTCCAAATAGTTGAATTGACTGGGATGGAGATGTGGCCCTTTCGAATGAGTGCAGTTTATGGTATTTTGTTGACATGGAGAATGCCATCCAGTAGTTGAAGTAAAATTACATAACATAAAGTTAGAATATCCAAAAGAATAAGTAAAACCAAAGAGAGGAAAAAAACATTCTTCAGGCCCAGAGATAGATGACATTTTCGTTATGTAGATACGCAACGTATTACAGAAAGAAAGCATAAAAGAATATCATCATAATAGTATATTTCATTATCACTAATTTGAGGGCTTTACCCTATTGTTGAAAGGTTGAGGTCCAAATTGGAGTAGTTAGGCAACATAAAGGCTTAGGGTGATACTTGGTACCTTTCAGTTTTCAAGAACTTTTATTTATTAATTTTTTGGATGCTTATATTCTTAACTTTTCTTTGACTTTAAAGTTTGAGGAAACAATATAGTGTGACTAGTATGCTGAAAAACTCCAAGTAAGTTGAAAAAAAAAATCACAGATCTAATGTCTAATGCTTTAGGTTGACTTTTCATGCGTAAAGTTCCAAGAATAGGCATGTTTCACTGAGTTGGTGAAAAATGTTAAATGTCCCCTTTTTGAATGTTCCATCGATCGGGTAAGATTTAGATATTCAGCAATTGATGGATTATATGATGATCATTTTCATAAGAGATTCTTAAACATTAGGATACAGGGTCCTTGATTGACAATTGAGCGGTAGTTTTTTCTTTTCACAGTATATGTAAGTTTTGATTTTCAATGCCTTGTTACTTGTTAGTAATAGATATATGGCAGCGCAATTCTTTACTGACTTTTTTCCCTTGTCATCTCCTGTGGCAGGTGGGAAGCAAACACTTGTGGATATCATGGAGATGATGGACATCTGTATCGTGGACAAGGAAAAGGGGAGCCTTTTGGCCCAACTTTTACAGCAAAGGATACTGTTGGTGCTGGTATTAACTATGCTGCACAGGAATTCTTTTTCACGTAAGAGAGTGCTCACTTTGGTCTGTAATATTTTTTTTATTGGATTAAAAGTATCGTTGCATGTCTAAATTGTGAAATTGTAAACTCACAAGATCCTTATTTACATGTGTTTTTATTTTGCAGTAAAAATGGAGCGATAGTTGGGTCAGTGTACAAGGATATGAAAGGTCCCTTGTTCCCTACAGTTGCAGTTCACAGCCAGAATGAAGAGTATGCATTCTCTTCTTAAATATCTACGCAGTTTAGCTATTATTTTGGGACAGCTTGTGTGCTGTTTCTTGTGTAGGATTTAGATATTGCAGTTTTGCATTGCCTTCTATGTGATCTTTGATTAGTGGTGATCATCAAATCGATTATATGGATTCACATATTGACTATTGAGTCATCGTTTGCCTGAATGCTAATTCATTTGACTTGTGCCACAAGCATTATATGATGCTTATCTGGCCACTGCAGAGTTTTTTTTTTTTTTTCATTCTTTGGAAAGCCAGGTCTATGGTGATAATGGTTTTGATGCTAAGCTTTTTAGGGAAATAAATCCCTCTTTGAATTGTATTGACACGATATTTTGTTGATCGCTTAAGTAGACAAAACCAAGCTAAAACGGATTTAGAAAAATAAGATTAAACTGTGTTTGTATACACTTGAATTGATACTTCAGCACATCAAAGTATTATGTGCAATTATTTGTGCCATTACCAGAATTTTAACTTCTGTATGGTATTTGATGTGGGTAATTATACCATAATTTTGAGAACTGGAATTTTAATATTGATTTTCTGCTAGTCGAAGAATTATGTTTATAAATTGTTAGGCGTAAACAAAGCCATTATATGGTTTTTAAAAACATATTTGAATCTCACTTGGATTCATATTCGAAGGATGACGTGTTTTACTGTCTGATTTTGCATCCTTTGGTATTTCAATTCATTTGCCTATAGCATGCACAAACAGGTTTTGCCTGTATGTTTCAACCATATTGTGTTACATATTTGTGAGGTCCTTGTTTTGATTTCAATTCCATTTCGTTTTTTTTTCTTTTTTTTTTTGTGTGTTTGTTCATGCATATGTATGCATCGTCCATTATAGACTTGTTGGGACTGGATTGAATTTTAAATCCAATGCCATAGTTATTAAAGGCACAAGGTGCAAAGGGGTTGTAGAGCCTTGTTGCAAGGTGCCAGCACTTGCCTGAGCAACATGAGCCACATGCACCGGTGTAAGAAGACACAATCCTTCATAGGACAAGTAGTTGTAATCATAACATAAAGCAAACAAAATTCTAGCATCATAATTTTGAAATCCAAACAAAGATGGAAATTATCTTTTAAACCTATTATCTTATATTCCACTATATTGGAATTATCTGTAAAATCAAGTGTCAAGAATTTGAGTTGAGAAACAACTGGAGATGAAGAATGTGTTTTTGAGGTTTCTTGATTTGTTTATCTCCCAAGATCTTTCATTTAGGTAGCTAAATTGTTGACAGCTAAACCAGATTACAATATTTGGTTGATTTCTCAGTACAAGAACTTTATGATTGAAAATGTTTAGTTTCTATGTTTTCAATTATTTATATTAACATGGTGATAAAGGCTACAAGTCAGTTTCTTTCCATGCTCTAAATGTTTCCCCTGGTTTGCAAATCATGCTGATTATTTATGTTGGTAAATATTTTGTTTTCTGAATAGTTGAGTTCAATTTGGCAGGATTGAAGTGAACTTTGGACAGAAACAATTTGCTTTTGATCTTAAGGCAAGATATCCTCATCTTTCTTCTTTTGCAAATATACTCTTTTGTCCTTGTTAAGCAATTTTTTTTTTTAATGTTGTGTCATGTCAATTGAGATTGTGAAAGAGAGAAGAAAAAGTTTTGAAATAAGCAATTGACTTGATAAATTTTCATATACGGTTTAGGGTATATATAAGACACAGAAAATAGTTCAAAAAAGGAAAATAATCTCCTAATATCTCTTAATAATCTCCTAGTATTCTTCTAATACATGCACAATCTATCCCAATAATTACAAGATTCTAACACTTCCTCTCAAGTTGGAGCGTACATGTCATATGCTTCTAGCTTATTACAAATGTATTCAATACGAGGACCTCTAAGAGATTTTGTAAGGATATCTACTAATTGATTGTTTGAATTAACAAAAGAGGTAGAAATACATCCTGATTCAATCTTTTGTTTGATGAAGTGGCAATCTATTTCTATATGTTTTGTCCTTTCGTGAAACACTGGATTAGATGCAATGTGAAGTGCTGTTTGATTATCATAGATTAACTTCATCCTTTTAATTTCTTCATATTTCAATTCTTGAAGAAGTTGTTTTAGCCAAATAAGTTCACACGTAGCTAGTGCCATGGCTCAGTATTCTGCTTCTGCACTTGATCTAGCTACAACAGTTTGCTTTTTACTCTTCCAAGATATCAAATTTCCTCCAATCAGAACACGTTATCCTGAAGTAGACTGCCGATCAGAGGGAAAACCTGCTCAGTCTGCATCAGAACATCTAACAATTTGTGAGTGACCTCTATCTTCATACAACAAGCTTTGGCCAGGAGTTCCTTTAATATATCTCAGAATACGAATCACTGCATCCCAATGGCTATCACATGGAGATTGAAGAAATTGGCTAATCACGCTTACTGCAAAAGATATGTCAGGTCGTGTGATTGTAAGATAGTTTAGCTTACCAACCAATCTTCGATATCTACCAGGATCTTCTAATAACTCCCCTTGTCTAGAAATAAGTCTAACATTTGGGTCCATGGGAGTATCCACATGTTTACAATTTAGTATGCCAGTTTCTTCTAGCATATCCAGCGCATATTTCCTTTGGGAGATGTATATACCTGTCTTAGATTGAGCTACTTCAATCCCCAGGAAATACTTAAGATTTCCTAAATCTTTAGTCTGAAAGTGACTAAACAAATGTTGTTTGAGCTGAGAAATCCCTTGATGATCATTACCTGTTATCACTATGCCATCAACATAGAATACTAGGTAGATACACATGCTATGATCTCCATCTCCATGTCTATAAAATACTGAATGATCAGCTTCACTCCGGTTCATCCCAAATTGTTTCACAACAGCACCGAATCTTCCAAACCATGCCCTAGGAGATTGCTTTAAACCATACAGAGATCGACGTAAACGATACACTAAGCCAGACTCCCCCTGAGCAACAAAACCAGGTGGTTGCTCCATATAAACTTCCTCGGCCAACTCCCCATGTAAAAAGGCATTGTTGATGTCAAGCTGATGAAGGGACCAGTGATTTATAGCTGCTAGAGATATGAGAAGACGGACAAATGCAATCTTAGCCACAGGAGAAGTGTCACTATAATCAAGGCCATAGATCCAAGTGTATCCCTTAGCAACAAGGCGAGCTTTAAGACGATCAATTTTGCCATCTGGACCAACCTTGACAGTATAAATCCAACGACAACCAACAGTACTTTTGCCAGTAGGTAATGGAACAAGATCCCAAGTTTTATTGGAATGAAGTGCAGTCATCTCTTCCACCATAGCCTGACTCCACCCTGGATGTGATAATGCTTCACTCACAGTCTTAGGTATAGGGACATTAGACAAGGAGGAAACAAAAGTATAATATGAAGGAGATAAACGATGATAGCTCAAAAAATTATAAATGGGGTGT